>JANBPO010009398.1:655225-798171 GCA_024336825.1 Amorphophallus titanum
GAACCATTTAATGTGTTGAATTAAGAATAATTCCCTCAAGATAGGTATCCTACGGGAATAAGGTCCAAACTTTGGGTTGACAAAAGTTAACTCCCTCACACGTATGCAAAATACAAATCTAAGGGTTGGAAAGGTACAACCGGCTCAGCATCTGTGTAGGAATTTACGACTCACGAGGACTTACGGAGGTTCTGGATAAGATCACCTAGTCGACTCCAAGGAATATAGAGGCGAGATGATCACTTACCAAGGGGGAATGCAACTATGATATGCAATGCATGACCCTATGTGCACCGAAGTGCATACAGATTTCTAGCCTAAATCTAACAAATCAAGACAATATTAAATTATGCAAACATGATAATATGGATGCAAAAAATGTGAGAAAACGAAGACAATATAAAGTACAATAACGCAGGACCAGAAACAAGCACAATCAAGCACTAAAAGATAGGTAAAAACATCAATGAACGACGTACCTTTGCGTCTGCCCCTGGACCTGCATGCAGATTTTATACATAAAACCCAAAAATGGAGACAATATTTAATTATACAAACATGACACAATGGATGCAAATGACATATAGAAATGAAGACAATACAAAGGAGAATAGGATGGGAGCAAAAAAGGAGCAATCAGACCTCGAGAAGCCAATTCAATCATCAACCAAAGACGTACCTGTGAGTCTGTCCCAGGTCTGCCTGTAGATTTCTTGTAGAAAACTCAAAAATAAAGACGAGTAAATTATGCAAACACGACCCAATGAATGGAAATGATAAATGAAAATCAAGATAATACAAAGGGCTATAGGATGGGACCAAAAATAGAGCGATCAGACCCCAGGAGGTGAATTAAATCGTCAAAGAACAAGGACCCTGAGAGCCTACCGCAGGATCTGCCCAAAAGCAAGTAGAGGTCCCCAGATGACCATTTCCTGCTAGTAGAGGTCTTCAGAAGACCGCTACTATAGGTGGTGGCCTTATAATGGCCACTACCTATATGAGGCGGCCTTAGAGAGGATCGCTACTGTAACGACCCAGAGATCCAGATATCGGTAAACCAATACCAAGACCTGGGGACGCCACCCAAGAGACTGATGAGGCCCCGTAAGGGTTGAGAAGTGTTGTTGAGGGGTTGCATAACAAATAGAAATTACACAAGCGCACATCGGGTACGCCCTGCGTGAGACGGCGCCATGAGCACTGGCACCAGCGCGGCCGTTCTCAGAACCTGCTATTGCAGGGTCTTGCTACCTCTGCAGATGATGTAGTCATTTTATTATCCCCTGGGCATTCACCATGCATTTTTTTAACAGACTAAAGTGGGTGCACAGGAGAGCGCTCACCCCCTCAGAGAGGGGATGAGTGGTTCGCTCCACCATACCAACCCCACAATGGTTGTTTCTTATTTGGCAAGGACCAAGACTTGAGGGGAGTGATACAGCCATCAAGGCCTCCTTCGTTTTATTTTAAATTTTCTCTTTTTTTTTGGTGCCTGCCCCCAGAACATGACCTTTCCTTTCTTCTCTCTCTCTCTCTTTTTTTCTCTTTTTTTTTTGCCATTCTTCTTTTTGTTGGCAAGCATCTGCATTCAAGCTATGCGGGCCTGCTAGACATCAACTTCAGCCAGATTTTTGAGGAGCAGCGGAGGCAGTGGTGCTGTGTGGGGCTACCCTTTTGAGAATAGGTATTTGATGAGGGCGTGGTGGATCCACCTTATACTCACCCATTTGTAGTTTATCTTTTTTGATCAGGCCTTCAATAATGTCCTTGAACACGTAGCAATCCTCAATGGGATGCCCCAGCATTTGGTGATAAGGATAGAAGCATGGATCATCTTTTCTTTCGGCATCGTCTGGTTTCTTCGGCTCTGGGAGCACCACTTTGCCGTATTCACGGGCCCACTCAAAAAGAGCCCTAGTCTTGTCCTTCGCAAAGGAATATAGTTTTATCATTTTACCCCTTAATGAGGGCCCTTGTTTTTCTGGCTCGGCGAAAGATGCCTCTTTCATTTTCTTCTTCTGTTTCTCAAAGGCTTCAAAATTTGAAGCGTAAATCTCTTCTTGTGCCGGGTGTTTGCTGGTCGATTTATTATTTCAACTCGAGGCTTTTGAAGCTGGGCAGAGCCTTGCAAGAACTGCTTCGGCATTAGCTGCGATGTCACCTAGTTGTTCAAAGGTCGTGACTTCAACGTCAATGACCTACCGTAGAATTTCTGTTCTCAAATTTTCTTTGCAGATTTGAACAGAGTCCCCGTAACTAGGCAGATGTCTACACCTTTCACAGAGATTCCTCCACCTTCTTATGTAGTCCATGACGAACTCATTATTCTTTTGTTTGGCTGCTTGTAATTCGGCCTCGGTGACTTTCCCTTCGGCCATCTTCATAGCCACGGTTTGTTCCGCCCTCGGCTTGTCCGCTTGCATGCGCGACCTTATTTGCACCATCCTTAGAGATGCCTTAGCTTCCCCCTGACATGCTCGGGGGATTGTACGTTTGAGTGGTTGAGGGAGGATGTCCCCCATATGATCATGTACTATTCGGGGCATGGCTGGCTATGCTGAAGCTTCAGGTGAGTTAGTACTACCTTGTGTTGCCTCATGTAGATGTTCTGCCAGTTGCGGCATAGGTGGACTGAGATTCATTTCATTTAGTTACCTTTGCAGCATTTCGATCTCCTGCTGCTTCTGGTATAGTAGTGCAACCATGGCCTGGTCTTGGCAGGAGGGGCCGAAAGTGCTATCTTCCACCTCCGATTTGATTGGGGTAAGTGGCATCCCGTCATTATTGTTGGACGTGTCTATTTTCTTTGGGATGAACTCCCTAGGTTTTATGCCTCGGAGCCGAGGAGGAACGTGGTATTGCGTCCCCTCGTTGGCTGGCGGGTGTCTTGATATTCTCCCAGATCCGACAACACGGTGGGAGGCAGAAGCTTCAACCTGACTTGTTTCTTCCGGCATAAAGTAGATTTCTTCATCTTCGTCATCAGCAGCCTAAGCCACACTGGACGATGCTGACAGCATGTTGCAGGAGAGAGCAACATATCTTATTTTAGCCTTTGTATTCTCCTTTTCCTTCTCCCATATGGCTGGCATCTGCCCCCATAGTGGGTTCGGTGCATTGAACACCCTTGCCTTTTCTTTAATTCTTCTTGTTAGCCCGTGGGACTTATTGTGTCCTTGAGGGGCATACTTTTTGAGCTACATAGGTTGACTCTTGAGCTGCTCATGCTTATCAAGCCCACTTATAATAGCTTGTGGCCGCTCCATGGCTGAGCTAGCTTCTTCATGTTCCCACGACGGGGTCTGTTTCTTCTTTTTACTATTTATTGACCTTTCGGTAGCCATTGGAGAGGCTATTTGAAGGTGGGTAGAGACTGCAAGAGGCAGAGTAGGCTGGTCCATGGCACCGGGAATTTAGGTCTCTAGTACCGGGCGAGAAGCCTATCTTGTTCTTTTCTTTGTTGGCGATGGTCGCCAATTCTCTTGCTCCCTTCCACGCGACGGGATGTAGTCTTCATGAGTGTGCCAGGCACAGCCCTCTGGCATTTCTTCAGGCAGCTGTTGGCATATAGATATCATGTTAATTGATGCCCCCTGTGCGGGCACTTCATGAGGGCGTGGAGGATCGACTCTGTCCTCCCCCATTTGTAGCTCCCCTTTTTTATTAAGCCTTGGGCAATGTCTTTAAATATTTGGCAATCTTCAATAGGATGCCCCAAGATTTGATGGTAGGGACAAAAATGTGGATCATCTCTTCTTTTGACGACATTAGGTCTCTTTGGCTCCGGAAGCATGATTTTACTATATTTGACAGCCCACTCGAACAATGCTCGAGTCCTGTCTCGGGGGAAGACAGAGAGCTTCTTTGCTTTGTTCTGCAGAGGATGACTCTCTCGACATTCAGCAGGTTCATTGAGAGGAGGATTGTGCCTCCATTTATGCCATTTTGCCCCTAGGCTAACAGCATGGACCGCTTTCAGCATTGGTCGTTTATTAATTTGCCTACCCTGATGACTTGAGTCGGTAGAAAGGGAGGGATACCTTATGAAGAAATCTTCAACATCTTCAACCTCCGTGGCAATATCACTCAATCGATCAGAAGACCGGATCTCTATTCTGATTATTTTCTCCAGGATTTCTTTCTTTAGGTTCTGTTTGCATATTTGTATTGCATCCTCTGGATGCCAGGGATGCCGGCACCTTGTGCTGAGATCCCTTGGTGATGTGGCTCAATGGGAGAGGGTGTGGAGAAGTGGATTGGATTGATGAGGTGGCAGTGGGAGGGAGGAGAGAGAGAGGGGGTCGAGTTAGAGAGAAAAAATAGAGAGAGAAAGTGAGATAGAGAGAGGTGGATAGAGGGGGTGGGAATTTCTCACTCCCAAGGGGGGCTTTTCACCCTAGGCCAATGGCTTCTCACCAAAGCACACAAAATGGGTTTCAAATGGAGGGAGTTGGGTCCTATTTATAGGAACCCAACTTTTACATGGACACAAATGACCTTGACTAAAAGCAAAATGACCCTTTCTATCCAAGGGGTCCGGTTGGGCCCAACTGTGGTCCTAAAGGCCCAATTGACTCAAATTACATGAAAATAGACTCAACTAAAAGAAAATTACATGGAAATGACTCAAATAAAAAGGAAAATATAAGATGTGATGTGATCCTCCAAGATGATCTTGCCGAAAGTCTGCCAGAGATCTAAGGTGCTCCAAGCCAAAGGGATTGGTGGGTGATGTCCCCATCAAATCCCCCGGGTGAGAAGAGCTCGACCCTGTCGAGTAATGGTCTACCTTGCTGTGATAGTTCTCTAGAAGATCCAGATCCATCTGCACTAGCTCCTCCCGGCTTACCCACGTGTCCTCCGAAGGGGGTCGATCCTTCCATCTCACCAGATAGCACTGATATGCCTTGCTCCTTTTGGTGGTAACCTGATCATCTAGTATTCTATCAATCTGCTCACGTCGGGCTCTCTGGCCTTTTTATGGACTATCTAGGGTGGGATCTCTAGCAATGGGAGGAATAGGCTCAAACTTCTCACTAGGTGCCACTGTGGGGCCCTTGTAGGGCACTAGGTCCACCACATTGAACATGGTATGCACTCCACAATCCTGGGGAAGGTCCAATTCATACATTGAGACGTATGCGCCTGATGACCTGAAAAGGTCCAGACCCCCGGGCCCTCAACTTGGATCCGGCTCCTGGGAAGAGTCTCTTAGTCTGCACCATCACATAATCGCCCACTTGGAATTTGAGGTGGCACCTATGAGCATCTGCTTGCTATTTATATTGTTCGTTACTCTTGCCTATGTGCTTGTAGACTTGTTCATGCAACTCTTTGATATGCTGGGCAAAAGCCTCGGCTGAGAAGGACACTCTATCATGTGGAGGGAGGGGAATTAAGTCAGAGGATTTTCTTGGCTTGTATCCATGCACTACCTCAAATGGACTCATCCCTATCGACCTATTGATAGAACTATTGTTTGTAAACTTAGATTGGGGGAGAATGAGGTCCCAATTCCCAGGATAGTCCCCAACTAAACCGCAAAGGAGGTTACCAAGACTTCGATTGACCACCTCAATTTATCTGTCAGTTCGTGGGTGGTAAACAATGGAGAACTTGAGAAGGGTTCCCATCAAATGCCAAAGAATTTTCCAAATGTAACTAGTGAACTTGACATCTCTAGAAGAGACAATGGCCTTAGGTAACCCATGCAAGCAGACTACCTCATCAAAGAATATGCCGACAACTCGGGAGGCATCCGTGGTCTTAGAACATAGGAGGAAGTGGGTCATTTTTGAGAATCTATCTACAACCATAAAGATGGAATCATGTCTCCACTGGGTTTTGGGTAGGCCAAGGATAAATTCCATACTCAAATCTTGCCAAGGTCGGTCCGGAATAGGAAGGGGAGTGTATAGGCTCGTGTTTTGCTTGACCTGTTTGACTGAGGCACAAGTGCGACATTGGCCCACTATCTTGGTGACATCCCTCTTTAGGCTAGGCCAATGGAATTGACTCTCAACTTCTTCAATGGTCTTGTTAACCCCAAAGTCTCCAGCTAATTCTCTCGCATGCAACTCCTAAATGAGGAAATCTCGAAGCGAGGTCCAAGGTATGCAAAGTCTAGATCCTTTAAAGAGGTACCCATCTTGGATTGTGAATCCATTATGTTCTTCCATTGGGTGGGTGGACAATGAGGTGTAAATGGGTCCAAAGTTGGGACACTCGAAGTACTCACCCTTGATCCTCTCAAATCCTGTGACTTCCAGTCGCATGGTGGAAAGCAAAGTGACCCTACGGTTTAATGCATCGATGGCATGATTCTCACTCCTAGCTTTATGTTTGAGGACAAAGGTGAAGGCTTGGATGTATTCAACCCAATGGGCATGTCGGGCATTCAATTTTTGTTGAGAATTGAGGTATTTCAAGGCCTCATGGTCTGAGAAAATCACAAACTCTTTTGGCAGTAGGTAGTGCCTCCAGTGACGAAAGGATTGGACCACAACATAGAACTCTTTGTCATAAGTGGAATATCTCAGCCTAACATCACAAAGATTCTCATTAAAGTAAGCTACCAGATGTCCCTCTTGGCTAAGTATGCCTCCTATTCTTACCCAGGATGCATTACGGGTGACCTCAAAGACTTTAGAGAAATCGGGGAGGCAAAGGACTGGGGCTTGTGTCATGAGTTCTTTCAGCTATTGGAAGGCCTTAGAGGCACTCTTAGTCCACACAAAAGTCCCCTTCTTGAGGTAATCAGTGATAAGAGCGGTGATAGTGCTTAAGCCTCGAATGAACCTCCTATAGAAAGTGGCTAACCCATGGAAGCTATGGGCATCATGAAGGGTCTTAGGTTCCAGCCAATCAATGATAGCTTGGACCTTGTCGGGGTCTAAGGAGACTCCTTGGTCGGAGACAACAATACCTAGGAAGGTGATGGGGGAGGTCATGAAGTGGCACTTTCCTAAGTTGGCATACAAGCTCTCTTGCCTAAGGACGATACACACCTTCCTCAAATGGTCTAGGTGGGCTACCCTAGATTGACTATAGATGAGAATGTCGTCAAAGTATACTACCAAGAAGACCCTAATAAAGGGGCGGAGGATCTCCGTCATGAGAAGCATGAAGGTACTTGTGGCATTGGAGAGCCCAAAGGGCATGACTAGCCACTCATATAGGCCATCCTTAGTCTTAAAGGCGGTCTTCCATTCATCAGATGACTAACTTCTCCAAAGTCATTACAAATCTAAACACCTTCAATAAGCCCAATACCCCTTCCTACATGCCACCTTTCCAATGTGCTCATGTGCCCCAATGGACAGTTGTGATAATACATTAAGAAAGCAATGGAAAAACTAACGAAAGGCCTATGATCTGTTTCTGTTAATTTTATCTTTCCATGGTGAGCTTGAATACTGAGGACAATATGATGATGGATGTATGCAAAATAAAAACTGGTGATTGCTATGCTGCTGACGAGATGATAGGTTTGTATGCATTGCTCTCATGTGGAATTGACCAGAGTGGGAGATTGCTGTTAGGTGCAGTACGGCCCTAAATGTGAATCTTTAGAAGGTCAAGGGAATTCTCAAAAGGAAACAGAAGCAATATTTTAAGGCTATGAGATTTCTTGTTAACTAAATTATGCTTCTGAATAAAGCATAACAGCCAAAAAAAGTGTAGTTTTTCCAGATGGTTAACACTAGGTTCGGATAAGATTTACTTCACGAGGAACAAATAATTTAGTCATCATCCCTTACTTTATGATATGGTGCATTGATGTTACTGATTGCATTCTAACTATTTACTTCTCATCTAAGAAACATTTGAAACCCCAAGATGGATTTGCTTAGGAGCATCAAATAAGGATTTGGCTTTCATCTTAACTCTAGCCTCCTTAAGGATCTCAAATCTGCTACCCAAATAGATGAAATTAGTAAGATTCGAGATATGAAATGAAGATCAACACCTCAGTCCAATCCTTCATTTTTTTCTCTGAAGGTTGATATTTGACGGTACCACAAACCATTAGTAAGAATAAAGATACAACTGTACTGTTGTGATCCATAGCCCCTGCTATCACCTGGACAAGCTCCTTTCATGTTGTAAAAGATTCTCATATCCCTCCAATTATTATCTTCCAAACCTCATGTGCATATTCTGTCCACATCAACACCGCCACCAAAGAAAGAAAAAAGAACAAGAGGGACAAATGCCAAGCAGAACACGGCACATATAACTTGCCCAAAAGAGATCCAAAAAATAACATAGCACTATCCATTAAAAAACCTAAAACATCAGCTTCCAGAAAATCTTACCATCCTAGGGTAACTCCATTGCCCTTATTTGTGCAATCACTTCCCTGTAGGCAGCTAAAATTAACTTTTATACCACAGTCAAGTACAGACTCATCAAACTATCTTTTTTAAAAAAATGGGTGGTACCACCATTGTATTAAAAGAGAAAGGGTGTACAAGTATGACAATACGCTCCCAAAAAATACCTGTACATGCAAGGGCCACACCAAGCAAGTGTTGCCCACTGTAACCCCCCAACAAAACAAAAAGGGAAGAGTTTTGAGAGTTCACATTACAGAAGAGTTCTGCCGACTCTCTCACTCTATCACAAATGAACAATACCATAGTCTCCCCTGCTCTACCTTCCCTCCTAAACACCATATTATTCCCTTCCCCCTACAACGACCACAAGGTGGCATGGAGGATCATCCACCATACAAGTCTATCCCCTCTGAAGGTGTAGCTCCTCCCCCAACCTGCAATAAAGTGGTGCACTATGACGGCCGATGGCACACTGTGTCCTCCTAGCAAACTCCAACACCCCTGTGAGAAAGTGCAGCCTACGAACAGGTGATCCATGATCTCATCCTCCTCTCCACAAAGGCAACAAGTCACAGAGATGTCCGAGAGGAACGGGAGAAGCCTATCCCGAGTGTGTAGTCTCCCGTAGGAGATCTTCTAGGTAAGAAGCTTCACCTTCAAATGGCTTCTAGGTCGCCAGATCTGGGGTGCAAGATTGTGGCATACCCCTCCGTCAGAGATGAAAGTGCAAGCTGATCTGACCGAGAAGGTCCCATCCATCCCCCATCTCCATGTCCACTCGTCTCGTACACCTGCCTGAGGAGCAAAGACCAAGTGGAGGGTAGGAAGGTCTTGCAACTGCTCCATCTCCTCCAATCTAAGGTTCCTCCTAAAGGTCAATGCCTAGATTCCTTCCAACAGGTGGGAGTCAAAAGTCTGGGAGACCGACCCCAGAGGGGCTACTGAGACTGCGAAGAGGCTCAAGTAAGAATCCTCCAAGGTATTGTCGCCGCACTATCTGTCTTTCCAGAAAAGGCATTGATTATCTTTCCCTAGTCAGACCCAAACACTAGAAGAGATAATGTCCCTGTAAGACTAGATGTCACACCAAATGGGAGAAATGTGATGTTGTGGTAAATGAGCTGGTCTCATACTCTCCCCGTGCAGAAATATGTCTGGCTGATAACTTGCGCTCATAGCCCATCCTCTCCCCCAGTCTCCACACCCACTCACACCGGAGGGCCAAATTGAAATCTCTAATGTTCTTGATCCCTACACCTCCATCCCCCCTTCCCCTTGCTTGTGGCCACTCTACCCTACTTGATGTTATGTCATCCCCTGCATCTTCTCATACTGTCGTGCTAAAAGAATCTCCTCTAAATAGATTCCACCTTCTTCACCACTGTCTTAGAGTTCTGGAACATAGATAGGAAGTAGATCGGAAGGCTGTCCAACACTGATATACATAAAACCAACCTTCCCTCATAGAAGAGAAGTTTAGCCTTTCAACCTGCCAGTCTAGACTCAAATCTCTGAACAATAGGTTGTCAATCTGCACAATATATAACACCAGGGGGCAACAATAAGCCCAAATATAAGATACGGAAGGAACCCATCTAACAACCCCAGATGCAAGCCACCCTCTGAAGAACCTTATCCTTCATGTTCACCACTATTAGAAGGGTTTTATCAATGTTTTTTTTTGAAAGTGTGAAGGCTTTTATCAAAGTTGACCTTAAGCCCCCTGACTTCTTCCAACAACTCCAACAACAAGCTAGCCACATAAAGCTGATGCTCAACCTCTGCAAGGAATAAAAGAGTATTATCAGTATACTACAAGTGTGTAACAGATGGACCACCTCTCATCATCATCATCATCATCATCAGAGCCTTGTCCCTCCGGTTTTGCGTGACCCAGCAGGGCTTCCTCTGGGTTCGCCTAACACGGAGGAAGCTCCTCCGGGCCTGCAACACCCAGAGGAGGCTCCCTCCAAGCCATTCTTTGCGCAAAGAGAGAAGGGAGAAAGAGAAGATGGCGGTTCCTCTTGGTTTTCCGGTCCAAAAAAGGGTTATAAAAACCCATTGCCTTGTCGTTTCAAGGATTTTTTTTATTGTTTCTACTCCTCTCTCCAAGGCGGCTACACGTGGCGACTTTTGTTTGTTTTCTTGATTTCCTCTTGATGTCTTTACGTTGTCCTTGGATCTCGGAATGTAGGGATAACAACGCGGCGCATTGGGAACACCCCACGGACGTCGGGGATCATGGCTTCTTAATTGTTTCGTTGCGTGAGTATGTGGCCTAGTGCTGCTCACCAAGTGTTTGATAAAATTGCCATGTATTAAAGCATGAAATCCTTGTGTAAGAATTTTGCTCGACGGGATTCCGAGGGCGTTTAAATTAACCCACAAGTAACATCTAGAGTTTTATAACACTTTACGCCATCTCATAGTGGATTCAATTTAAACAATTCCTTTGTTCTGAAAATACTCATAAAAATACCATGAAAATCATGGGGTTCAACAAATGGCCTCCACGGAGAGCCAGTCGGAGCCGACGGTGACGGCGGGTGGCCCGTGCGCCCTGTTAACCCCTGCGACTTCAACGGCTTGATGTCGTGATGAGATTTGCAGCCTTGATGGCTTGTTTGTTTACCTTCATATATGTCGGGACCAATTGCCTTTATTTCCCTTTTGTAGGAACTCATCATGTCTAGTCTCTGACAAAGTCGTGCCCGGGGATGGGCAAGCAAGGATAGAGAATCTGCCCCTACTCCGTCAAAGAATTTGATGCCACCATTGGACCTTCCTTGAGTAACCAAGCACAATATATTTTCCCTCGACCAGAGATTAGAGGTTGTCGTTGAAGGACCACTTCCTGAGGATGCCTCAGAGGGCGGAAATGTTGACTCCACATCGATTGTCAAGTATAAAGGCACCTATTAGTATCAGTGGATTGGGGATTATCCCAAACACAACCCGCTGGACAAGCATTTGTTTTCATTCATCCAGAGTTACATCCCCGAGAATATGGTTGAGGATGACCCTTGTTTGCTAACTGAGCGTCGACACCTCGAGACGGCTATTCCGGAGTGTCGAGACAGCATAATTGGGACTTGCATTGCTTCATACCCTAACTTCCTATAGGCTTTACGCGTTAGATTCAGTTTCTGACGGCAGACCAGCTGGGTTTCTTCAGTTTCAATGTCAATTGCCACACCAAGACATGCAATATGACACCGGCGATTTGGGAGCTATTCGGCAAACATAGACCCAGCCTGACTAGTGTTTTTGGGCTGTTTTTGACACCTTCAAGCTCACAACATGCAAGTGAAGGATACGATAAGTTGTGCTTTCTTGACAGGATTATGAGTGGCTCAACACCGAGTTGCTATGAAAAATGGTTGGTACTCTCTTTGCATCAGTTACATTTGGGAGCCACAAAGTGGGTAATTGACATCTTACACCATTACAGTGAGGTTTTACACCACCTCCAGATCCGTCACGTAGTCATAGCCACACTCTATGATTACCCTTGCCATAACTGAGGGTGAGGGGGCTATTGATTTGTGAAGCTTTCATAGGATTACTGGTCTGTCTACTTCCGAGCATCCTTATGAGGAGGTGACGCTCGATGACTTGCATAGAAATCAGAGCACAGGTACAAGACAGTACGGATTACCACTCAATTTCAGATACTTGATGAAAGTCTAACAAGATTTGGCTCGACTTGGGAAGGAAGATACTCCTTCAACTTCTTCGACCACGGTCAGAGTTAGTGTGAATGACTGGGTCCATTATTTTTACAACAGAGCATTTTGCTTTTATGAGAATTTTGCTGAGGATAACAGGCCTTTCGACCACTATTATCAATTGACTTTGAAGTTATAAAGGCACAAGCGATATTTGTCTACACCAGAGAATAAGGGGTGGAATCCCCGTGAGTTGTCATATTCGACTTAGCTAGCTGCTTATCTCGTTTAATGGCTTGCCACTTTTGTGATGCCCGATGGGGATGAGAAGCTTGTGCAGCATGAGTTGATATATCCAGTTTGTCTCCTTGCTGATGGACATAGACTTGTCTTGCGCCAGCTGTCTTGGCGAATATATATGCGGGTCTGGGGAACTTGACTGCTCGCAGCTATCCTCGAGACATGGGTGTGCTGATGGCCACCCATTACTTGAGTAACTAGGTTGGTTTGCTTTTTCCTAGGTTGTGCTAATGTGTCGACTTGAGGAATCTTGTTGCTCCATTGATTTTTCTCTTCAAGAATCGCTCGAGTCAGAATTCTTCGGACCAGCTAATAGGTGCCCGAAAGGTACTTTCTTTTCTACCCACAGAGGGGCGAGTAGGCCTACATTTTGCCCACAGCTCATACGATTTTAGGCCATACACCATTAATAGCCCAACTGGGGTGGCTTATCATCTCCCTCACCACGCCAATCCTAACTAGTCATTCTACGATGATTGACTATTGTATCAGGCCCAGTGTGCTTTTTTTCCGCAAAGGGAGATCCACATTTTTAGAGCCTTATTATCCCTTCAGATTTGCACAAAACTTTGGATATGATCAATTTGTTTCACCAAATGTTGATTTTCCCTTGGAGTCTCGCTTGTATTGCAGCTTTGATACCTATGTAGTTGCTGCTAGCTAGTGAGACTACTTTTTCATAAGAGAGCTGGAGCTAGGTTGTTCTTTGCCGGATAGAAAGAATGTCGATCAAATTGACATGTACTATACTCGCTGGTGGTTCAACCACAACAATGTGTTTAGGCAACCTCTGCAAAAATTGAAGCACGCCGAAGAGGCTCATTTAAAAAGATGAGATTTACCTCCTGTTGCAGTTGACAGTTCTTTTATTCGCATTCATTTTCCCCATCTCGCTAGTCTAGCCGCTAGCATGGCCTCGCTAGTAACATCGACGTTGAAGATGCCGAGAGCACCCTTGAAAGGAACAGGATTCACGAACGCGACGGGGTTTCTGACCACTATGCCGAGGGCTCCAGCAAACCACGGGCTGCTGCACTTGGTTACATAGTCAACGATTTCAACGGAACCGACGATACAGCCGGCGCGAGCCTTTAGATAATCCACTGATAGCTGTGGTGCGCCGTCTGCGCGATATGGCTTTTCTACCCACATATCGTTCGCGTCTTCACAATCGAACTCGATCTCATCCGTGTTCCACCATTTACTCGCATGGAGCAGTACTCGCCCACGATAATGACGGGGGAAACGCAATCCGCGATTCTCTATATCCTTACCGGCATAGAGGATGTGCCACCACCATGGAGAGCGAAGACTGATCGCTTTCATGGTTTCAGGAATGGATACCATTTTTGAGACTCCTCCGGTTTTTTAACTGTCAGCGCTATTTCCTTGCATCTCGCGAGATGCAAGCAAGCACTCCCGCTTTATGGTCTTTGTGCCAGAGCTTACGGGCCGCTCGGGTCGGCAACTCTTCTGAGCGAGCACCACAGGAACAACCACCGATACCGGAGCCAGTAAGGTTGAGAGACTGCCCGAGAGCTGCACCCTCAAACAAAAGATGGTGTCCTTTGACCAGTGTTTTGCCCTTGAGATTCACGTCGATTCTCCTGCTCACTTCAAATTGGTATCCACAATCCTTCATGCCAACTGAAAGGTGATGGTGATGTTGGTATTCAGATCAGTCGGGACGCCATTGCGAGTCGCCGGCCGGAAGCGAATTTCCTTCGCAACTTTACGCGCTTCCTCGTCCAATCCGTATCCGAGGCCTTTCACAACACCGTGAACAACTACTTGGCCCGATGCGGTAAATGTGACGCTGAGAATAACGTCTCCTTCGACCTTCTTCGCACGAGCCTCTTCCGTGTACCTCGCGGGAGGCTTGGTGATGATCTCGAGGCCTGTGGTGCGAGGCTGTTCAGTGCTAACCGCGGCTGCCGATACCGAATGCTGCATTGTGGGGAGGCCTGCAGCCACAACATGACCACTACCAGTTCCAGAGCCGTGTCCAGCGGAAAGTCCGCCAAAGCTGGCAGATGCGACTACACCGCGCGGAGACCCGCGCCCTGAATCACCATTCGGATTGCCAAGCGCAGCGACCATGACCGCCCCATGTACAGCATTCGGATTTGGTCGAGCGCCAAGTGGATCCCCAAGATGAACGGCGGTAATCGACTGGTGAACACTCTGCGGAGTCGGCGCCGACGACAACGCAAGAGCTGCCTTCGGCTGGGGAGCTAAGACAACGTTCTGCTTAGGTTGCGCTACCAGCACCTGTGGCTTCGGAGCTTCCATCTGGATAGGCTTGATTTCAGGCGCGGGAATCGGGTGCGACAAATTGATCTTGGGAGGCTCAATCACGGCCACCTTTGGCGGCTGAAACTGGGGCGGTGGTGGAATCTTGATCTTAACTGGCGGCGGTGTAGTTGGGACGGCCAACTCGACAACGTTATATTTATGCGCAACAAGCGCATGCTTCGCGGTCAGACCGAGGATGATAACCAACACGACGATTGTGATGTTGATCCCGGCTGCGATCGCAAACGAGGCGGGATTACGCTTTCCAGAGGAAAGCATTCCAAAGCTTGGACCAACACTTGGCTGTGAAGACTCCGATGTTTGATTGCTCATGCTCCCTTAAATAACCTTTCTGATTGAACCACCTGATTTACTCGACACCTGGCAACATTGCCTGCTTCTGTAATTCGCTAATCGCATTTACGGCCGTCTCAAAGTCTTGATCGCCGTCTTCCTCAATCTCACCGAGACGGAGCACTTCAGCGAAGCCGCGGCGGGAATAGACTTTATTGAGCCGTCGAACGTCGTACTCGACATTGAGCGCGACAGGAATGATCTCGTGAATCACGTTGGATGGAGCACCATCCGGCTCACAGGCCCCCTGCCGGTGCACGCGCGCCACCATCTGACGATGGCCACTGTCGTGCCAGCAGAGCCCAAGGGTGACGATCGTATTGGAGACTTTCTGGCTCCCATCCACTCCGGTTGACCAGGCTGAACTGGCAATCAGGCTAGAATCTCGTTCGGTTAGGTATTCGCCAAGAGCGGTGTCCTCGCTGTCACCTGTGCAAAGACGAAACTTCTCGCCACGCTCCACTAAACGTTCGGTAATCGCTGCAACTGGCCCGTCAATGAAATAGGTGTAGTAGACAGGGTTGACAGCTCTTTCCATCGGATCGTAGTTGAGCCTTACCAACGGAAATCGTGAACCGAGAATAGGCTGCGCGTGCTTTACCTTCTGGTTTTTGTCAAAGTCAGTGACGGATACAGCTTCGCTCTCCGACAACTTCACATTTTCAGCGTTGATGACAACTTTGCCTTTCAGCTCAAAGATGTGATCTAGGGCGATGCGAATGCGAATGGCCTCTTTCTCTGCCATTGAACCTTTGTCGTTCAGTTTGGTGGCCGTCTCTGGCTCCACAAGAAACGGGTAAATAAAGCGGCGGAACTCTGGCAGCTTGTGATTCAGAAAAAGGAATCCGTACTCCTGCAGCCGTCCACGGAGGCGCAGACCATTCATTTCGCTCATGTCTTTTGTAAATTCACCAATGTCAACGCCGATCAGTTCGAAGAGAGCGCGGCCTTCTCGCGCATCCACGCGCACAGGTGTACCTGTGAGCACGACAACGCGTTGAGTCACCTCCATCTTGTCGAGAAGATAGCGAAGCCCATCCATACGGGGGCGATATACGGGATCTTTCTTTGACTCACCCGTCTCCGGCTCCAATAGACCGGTGGAGACAAGTAAGTGTCCCTCGTCAAAGACAATCAGGCCCGGCCTGAGACTCATAAGGTAGTCAATGATGGCGCGTGTCTTCGGGCCGAGCTGCAACTTTTCTGGGTTGACGATGAAGTAGTGATGCTTCCCCGGCTCCATCTTCAGAGCTCTCTCTCTGTAATATTAAAATTTATAAATTTTCATGCATCTTATTCCAACTCTCTCTCTCTCTCTCTCTCCCCCTTTTCTGCTCTTTTTCCCCTTCTCCTCTCCTTTTCACCTACTTCATCTTTTTTCTTTAGTTTAGTGTCAATTAGAGCCCAACTAATATTCACATGACTCTTATGAACTTCTTGCCGTCTCCTCTCCTTAACAACTTTAAATAACCCCAATGCCCTAAAAAACCACTAGCATTAGCCTTAAAAGACCAAAATCTCCACAAAACCCACGCATTTGCCCAAAATGATATCCTAAATAACCAAAAGACTCCAACACCAAAAGTCACAAAACTTGTATAATTACCAAAATGCCATCCAAACTCAGCAACCAAAAATTGCCAAAATACCCTTCTAACCTTAAAACATCACAAGAACCCCGAGAGCTAAAAACCAGCAAAATTCATTAAAACACACTCTCAAATCTTAAAACCTCTAAAATTACCCAAATACCTTGAACCTCAAAACTTAACAAATTGCCAAATCCTTCAAAGCGAAGACATCCAGGTCATTCCAAAACATCCAAAATCATTTCAAAACCCCCTAAAACACCTAAACTATGGCAAAACTAAGGAACTTAGATTAAATTGTTTGCTATGAGTAGATCTGCATTTTACGTAGTTTGAATTCTTCAGGGCATCACAAATCAGCGGTTAACAGAGGGTTTTTGTCCATCAAGACAATGTTATTGACACAGACCAAGGTTGATGGGTATGGACCAAATTTAGAAACTCTAAAGTGCCTATCCAATTATGTGAAACTATAGTTTAAAAGATCTTATGGCAATTGTAGGGCACTTTACATAAGTCAGTCACATAAGGCATAAGCCTCACTAGTTTAGGAAAAGAATCCCAAAACTATCAAGATAGCTAAAATAATACTGTTTTCACATGTGTTAATGCTATTCAACTCAAGGGTACAGTCCATGGAAGTGAAACATAGGGTGGAAGGCACAGATGAGCAGAAAAAAGGGAAAGGGGTTGACCAAGGAAGAAGAAATGGGGAGGAGGTCCTCAGGCCATCAAAAGAAGAAAACAAAAGAAAGAGGCCAAAGGAGAAGCTTTCTCATACAATGTTGAAGAAATGTCACCAATGTCAAGTTTGCCGCAGTTGTCATTAAAGTAGTAGGTGCCACAATTGTTGCCCTCACCTTCACTGTTACAGGTCAAAAAGTCGGGTACGATTTATATCCTTTTGTTTTGTTTTACCTAATAGAATTGCCATCATCAATCATCTCTTAAGAAGAATAAAAGAAGCATGTGCCTCAAGTCCACCTTAGAACATCTCATGACCTCACCTCCTCGATTAATGTGTAAGTCTCATATAAATGGCTTGAGATGTATGCCTTAAGGTGTACAACCTCGTCTAACAAAAGCGAAATGGGCCAGTGGCACATACCCTAAGGCATTCTTCCAGTGCCTAGCCTGGAGGACAAAACATAATGTACAAATTTAAACATCCCTGGATAGACAACCATGAATTAGATGTACTTGCCTCATTGGTTTTCTTCCTCTTATGCAACTAAAATCAGTATTACTTTTTCCACTAAGTTGTTAATTAGCTTATTATGATTCATGAGAGGTGCACAAAATGGTGGAAAGATTAGAGATTCTTGCTTGCACTGTGCATGTCTTAAATGAAGTTGAAATGACCATTCTCTAGAGACATTCAACTATGACACACTCCAACATTTAAGGAACCAAGCTTTCGTCCGGTGAGAATATCATCCTTATAATGGCCCAGGCCCCTCGGAGATAATGGATATATTGTTCAACCGTTTAATTCATGAAAACTATCATCCAATATAATATTAATTTCCTTTAAAAAACTTGTACATCTTGAGAAACTCATGCACAGATGTTTCAATGTATCCAGCAAGACAGCAAAGCTGACATAATGCATAAAGAATAGTACAACATAACCTGTAATTGCTCTCCGTTCATCATTGTGGTGAATCAACCACATGCCTGTCCCAAAAATAAATAACACTGCTGAGGGCTGCCAAGAAATCCAACATTAGCCAAAACTGACGTAATTAACTTGTGTTTTTAGATCAAGAGAATAAGACTGAATTAACTTCTGTCCACTTCAACCAATTCTTGAGATGGGATCATAGACATGAATAAAATGAGAAATTAAAGTTGCAGAAGGCAACATACAATAATATAACTTTTCAATGACCAAGAAGGCAATGACTTATTAACTACTGGAAGATCAGCCTTGTCCCAATCCCTTGGATTCTTCGATCTAGAATAGCTGCAGAATTGCCTGCCCTTGTGATTTGGCCTAAACATCAGAAGAGTGAAACTCGTTAGTGTGTAGAATTTGCAGGCTACTACATATCGAACACGAAGGTCTTCTATAAATCTGTATGGTTGATTTCTAAGCAGGCTGCACCAGCAGACATCTAAACTACACTGACACGTCTGGGCAAAAAATCAGCTCATCCACTAACACAAAGCAAACAGTGGCCATATAACAGAAAGAAAAGGTAAAGGCAATTTCACTGCTGATTGTTGGATCCAAAGCAAAATTACATGAAGAATAAAGGACAGTAATTGCTTCAATGCCTAAAAATAGGATTTGGGTGTCTGCAAACAGGCAACTAGGTGAATCAATAGCATCATACCAGGGTCGTCACTTGAATTTTTCTCAATCAATTGCAATTATTTCAGAACGTTTTAGGTAAAAGTTTGGAAAAACCTATGTTATCAAAAGCGTGCATAGGCACTCACCGAGGTGGTTTTTGAGGCGAGACGGTCCTAAACCACCTTGCTTTCATCTCAAACGCCTCACTCTCAGGAGGACTGGTCCCAGGAGATCTTGATTGACTTACCCGATGTATTTTCGCCTCAAATCTTGATTGTATGCATGTATTTTCGCCTCAAATCCTGATTGTTGTTAATTTTATTGAAAATCTTGATTGTCTGTATGTATTTTTTGTGATATTCACGAGGAACTTCATCGCGAACCTCCCGGTGCGTGCCCGAGGACGACAAGAGCCCGCAACCACTTGGGTCCGGGCTCATCGGGACGCACTACGCCGCCCCCTCAGTGCTCATGGTATCAGGACCAGCGTCCGGTGTGGCACTCCCTCGCATGTCGCCGCCGTTGTCGCGCACCCACTCAACGTCAGCCACGTTGTAGACCCGGTGACCAAGGCCGTTGCGAGCCGGTGAGCGGAACAGCGGCGGGTGCTCGATCCCGTCGATGCGGCGCACGTTGGCCCAGCGACGGATCGTGCTGGCCGGTACTCCGGTGCGGGTCGACATGTCCTCGGCGGTCAGGCGCTCGGCAGTCCTGAGTCGCTCGGCCTTCTGTGCCATGAGGTAGCCCGCGTCGCTCACGTCCTCGCGGCACCGTTCGCAGCGGTAGTTCACGCGTCCCTTGTCATCGGTGGTGCGGGTGACGCGCTTGCCGCACTTGAGGCAGGCCGCACCCTTCTCGACCTGCTCCCCGTCGTGCAGGACGCGCTCGAGGTGGGCGTGGCAGTCGGCGAGCGCGTCAGCCATGTCGCGGAAGTCGAACTCGATGTCGGCCGCGAGGAAGTGCAGGTTGCGATCCAGGTATCCCGCGGCGCTGTCGACGGTGATGCGGCCGGTGCGGGAGTGGCCCAGGTGCTCGGTGACGATGAGGTCGAACCAGCCGAGCACCCAGAGCGGATGCTGTTCACCGACGCGGCTGTCGGGCTCGTAGCGGTGGCCGTAGTTGCCGCGCTGTCGCCACTGGCTGGGGTTGGCGGCGGGTCCGAGGAGGTCGGCGGCTTCGGACTTCGCGCCACGGATGAGGGCTTCGGCGACGAGTGGGACGCCGGCGAGTCGTGCGATCTCGGTCAGGTGCTCCCGCGTCTTGCTGAGGCAGGAGGGGCAGACGCTCTCGGCGTGGGTCTCGCACTCGCCCTTGTCGCCGTGCCATTGCACGAGGCAGTGGGGTTGGGTGCATGGCTGGCAGCCTCGGCATTCGGCCCACTCGAACGGGACGACGGGTGGCACCTCGGCGGGACAGCCTTCGTCGTGGCGCTTGCGGATGTAGCGCGGCTCGTCCTCGCTGACGTAGTAGCAGCTCACTCCCAGGTCTCCCGCCTGTGTTGGATGGGCAGGTCGTCGGGTAGGTCGCCGACGAACCCGACCGTTGTGTGCGTCTCGCTGGTCACGGATCCTTCTCGGGCAATCTGAGGCCCGGAACCACATCGACGGCATTCGGGGGCCGGTTCGCCCTGTTCGTCGCTCAGAGGTGCCTCAGAATCGTCCTCGGCGCATTCCTCGGCGTCGTCGTGGATCACCAGGAGCGGGATGAGGCCGAAGAGGTAGACCGAGCGCATCACTGCCCACCGTCCTCACCCTGCGCGGCGGCCGTGTAGCAATCCCCGCAGAGTGGCCCGTGTCCGATGAACTTGCAGATGCCGCACTTGGGGCAGGTCCCGCAATAGGACCACGGCTTGTCGTGGTCGAGGCCGGGGTGGCTGCACTCCTCTTGCGCGGCGGCCAGACGGTCGGCACTCGGGTGAGTGATCTGGTAGCCGCGCTCGATCAGGAATGCCCAGACCTGCGCGACCGTCTCGTCTCGCTGCTCAATCGGCATGTCCCGCAACGCCCTCGCCGCCACGTCCGCTTCCCTCGCCCCGGTTGCCGCCGCGAACCGGGAGGCGAGGATGTGCTCGACGGATGCGGCGAGCATGTCGAGACAGCGGCACGGGTCAACGTCGTAGGTGCCCTGTGAGCAGGTGTCGCACAGCCCGACGAACAGCGCCTCCCGCTCGGCAGGAGTCAGCCGTTCCTCGTCCCCCAGGCGCACGCCCTCGGTCGCTCGCTGGTCAGTCATCGACTTCCTCCCACTCGGTCACGTAGCGGCGTTCGTGGACGATGTGCGTGATCCCGTCCCACGGCTGGCCGTCGGAGTACGCACCACCCGCCGGATAGTCCAGCAAGCAAGCACGGGCACTGGCTTCGGTGAATCGCGGCGTCCAGCGGTCCCCGGACTCGGCGACGGGCACCCATCGGTCCTCCCTCGCTCGCGGCTCGGTGTCGGGCGTGGCGGGGTGAGCGGCGAGGAGGGATCGCAGCACTATCGCTGGTCCCCGAAAGGTCCCCGACTCGCGCATCAAGCCTTCGCGCAACTCATCCGCGTCGGACGAGTCGGCCAGGGCGCGAAGTCGATCGGCTTCCTGGTTCCACTCCTCGGCCAGCGCCTCCACGGCCTCCCGCAGCCCGCCCATCTCACGCCCCTCCCGTCTGGATCTTGCGCAGCGCGTACTCGGACGCGGGTTCCCATGTCAGGTTCGGATCCCTGCTGGTCTGGTAGTCGCGGACGGCCTTGACCCAGTACGGGTTCTGCGACGTGAAGTGTTGGCCGGCCTTGCGACACGGGACGAACGCTCCGTGCTCGATGCACACGGTCAGCGCGTCGGGGTCGAGTTCCATCTCACGCCCCTCCCGTCTCGTCCGCAGCGGGCAGGGGAGCGGGGTCGAGGTAGCGCCACTCGATGCGGGTCACGAGGTCGTCGGGGTCCATCCCTTGCGCGCCGACGAAGTAGTCGTGGATGAATCGAGCGGGGTCCATGCCGGGAAAGCCCTCTCGCTCCATCTCGACCGCGCCGTAGTCGGGGAAGTGCGTCACGTTCGACAGATGCTCCCGGTCGACGCGAACCACCTCGACCTCGGCGACGCGCACCAGCGGCTCGTCCCTCTTCCGGCCCATGACCTTGCGGCACAGGGTCAGTTGGTCACCGGGCTTGAGGAACGTCCAGCCCTTGCGGCGGGTGACGGTCTTGCGGCGCTCTCGCACGGCGTCCTCGGTGAACGCGACGGACATCAACCTGCTCACTTGCTCTCCTCTCGGCCCGCGTCCCGGTCGGACACGGCGCTGGTCTCGGGGCGGCGCGGGGGATGGGGGGCGGCGCGGTCGCAGAGGCGCGACTGGCCGTAGAAGTCCCGGAAGCCGCCATGCTCGTGGCAGTACTGGGTCGCGTCGTACTCGACATACCCGAAGCGGCACGCCGCGCTCATGCCGGGTCCGTACAGTCGGGGCAGCCGCCGCCGTCGCAGGTCGAGCAGTTCGGGTAGCCCGCTTCGGTGCGATGCAGCGGCAGTTCGGCGAACCGCCCGCCCGGACCAAACAGCACCTTCGCGACCATCCCGATGACTTCCTCGGCGCGCTCGCGGGTGTGGCCCTTCGCGACCATCCCGGCAATCACGGCTTCGCGCTTCTCGGCGCGCTCCTCGGGTGTCATTCGGCGCCCTCCTCGGTCTCGGTGTGCGCGGTGATGTAGTGGCCGGGGCGCTGGCAGAGTGCGCAGTAGGCAGGGGTGCCGCCCTCGGTGCGGGTCATGAGCACACCTCAAACAGCGGCACGTCGTCGTCGGTCGCCTGGAACGCCTGCCAGTGCCGTCCGCAGTCGGGGCAGAGGTGATGCCCGTGGGGGATGCCGGCGGGGTGTGAGCAGGTGTGGAGGTGGGTGCCCAGGTTGCTGTTCGTGGCGTCGGGGATGGGGTTGGTCACCATCGCGTGACAGCAGGTGCTCATCCGTGCCCCCCATCGGCCTTGCTGATGTCGTCGACCTCGCTGCCGCCGCCCCATCGGACAGGGCCGGTGCGATGCCATCCG
This sequence comes from Amorphophallus titanum, assembly GCA_024336825.1. Taxonomy (NCBI): domain Eukaryota; kingdom Viridiplantae; phylum Streptophyta; class Magnoliopsida; order Alismatales; family Araceae; genus Amorphophallus; species Amorphophallus titanum. Next base: position 678,086 of record JANBPO010009398.1, read on the forward strand.
GGGTGGTTTGCCGGTAATTCGCAGCAGTAGGGGGACTCGGGCAGGGGCTCGTGGCAGGTCATGGCTGGACCCCCTCAGAGAGCACCACGTTGGTCAGGAACGGCCAGGAAACGGCGCGACCGACCCATCCGTCGGTCAAGCAGACCCAGGAGCCGTCGTCAGCCTTGACCCATCGCGCGGGACCGAATCGCTCGCCGTCGTCGGTCGCGAACTCGGCTTCGACCATCGCGCCGATCCGCGTCGGCTCCTCGGGCTTCGGCGGCCTCGGCGGCCTCGGCTCAGCGAACTCGCGGAGAGCCTCCTCGGTGGCGTGATAGGTCGGCTCCGTGCCGTTCATGTAGCCATAGATCAGGTCCGCCAGCCGCTCAACCTGCGCCTCGTCCTCGGGGTCGATGACGACGAGGGGGCGAATGTCAGTTACTCGCGGAGAGCACGGCCCGTGGATGCAGTACCAACCGGGGACATCTCCGGCGTGCCAATCGGAGACTCCCCGGCGCGCCATCGCCACGTCGCCCGGCTTCCACTCGCGGTTCATCGCCGCGCCCCCTTCCGCGCCTCGCTGATCGGCGTGACCGTGGCAGCGATCGCGGGCAACATCCGGTCGTACAGCCCGTCCATGAAGTCGATCCGCTCGACCGCCGTCTCGCACCAGCCGCAGAGGGTCAGGGAGTTGGGGAGGCATTCGCAGCGGGGGGTCATGCGACACCTCCTCGGGCGGCCCGGTGTCGCTGGTCGGGGGTGGTGTCGGTGTCGCCGAGGACGGCGGTGGGGGTCGGGTTCATGCGGCTGCCCTGCCGATCTGCTCGATGAGCTGGCGGCCGATGTGCTCGGCGTAGGCCGGCGGTATCGCCTCCGCGATGGCTTTGCGGTCCTCGGTCCAGTCGATGCCCATCGCGGCCTGCCACTCGGCGACCGTTCCCTTGCCGCCTCCGTCGCCGTAGACCGCGACATAGGGGCCGTCGTAGTAGGTCCCGTGACGCCAGCCACGGACCCGGCCGCGGTGGGGCTTGTGTGCCGGGGCGGTGGCGGCGAACCCGTCGACCTCGAAGTAGCGGTGGCGGATGACGCCGAGGCCGAACATCTCGCCACAGAGCGTCAGGTCGCGGCGGATCGCGGCACCTTGGACGTTCTCGATGATCGAGAACCGCCCGGTCTCCGCGAGCAGTTCGCGCGTCTCGGGGATGAGCTGGACGTACTCGCGGCCCTTGTTGGTCCCCTTCGTCAGTGCCGTCGAAGCCTGGCACGGCGGAGAGGTATGGATGGCCGTGAAGGCACCGAGTGCGAACCACTCCTCGAACCCCCTGCCGCCCCACTCCTCGCGATGCTTGAATCCGAAGATGTGACCGCTCAGAAAGCCACGAAGGATCTGCATGGCGTCGCCTTGATGGAAGGGGAACGGGTAGTCCGGCTGCGGGTTGATGTCGACTCCGAACACGTCGAACCCGGCGCGGTCGTAGCCGACTGCCGCGCCGCCGGCGCCGCAGAACAGGTCCAGCAGCCGCGGCTTCACCGCTTCCCCCGCTTCTTCATCGGCACCACCACGGCCAGCTCCGGCACCGCAGCCAGCGCCTCGGCTGCCATCGGTGCGCCGTCGTTGGCTGCGAGGTCGATGCGCCACGTCTGGCCGTCGGCGGCCAGGTCCTCCATCGCGGCGAGGATGTCGAGGCGTCCGGCGTCGATGGTGGGGAGCGCGAACGTGCGGGCCTGCCTGACGTGGAGCTTGGTCAGCTCGCGGTCAGAGTCGGCCTTGAGCGATTCGGCCAGGGCGAGGGTGTCGTCGGCTTCGTGGAGCAGGTGTTCGAGGCGCATGACGTCGGAGGCGTGGGCGGCCATGAGGTCGTCGATGTCGGTGCGGGCTTCGAGGAGGTCGGCGCGGAGGGTGCGGATCGTGGTCGCTGTCGTCCGGCGTGCTGGTCGGTGGATGAGCCAGTCGGTGCCGAAGATGCCGATGAGCAGGCAGGCGATGCCAACGAGGAAGGTAGCGAGGTCGGGGTTCATCGGTTCGCGCCTTCCTTGGACTCGATCGAGGCAGCGATGCGGACCCCGACGTAGACCGCGATCGTCACGGGCCAAGCGGCGGCGCCAATGGTGCAGAAATAGATGCCTGCCGCCCGGTCCGTGCCGTCGAAGGTGAGGGTCGGGAACTCGCGGTTGTTGTACTGGACAAAGGCGCGATAGGCGATCGGCCAGGTGATGACCGCGCCCGCCAGCCAGCCGAGGAGATAGAGCGTTGATACGATGTCCATGTCGGACCTCTCTGTTAGATGTGTCTGCGACTCGCCCGCGTCGGCGCACCCGGCGCGGGCATTTCGCGCTCAGGGGTCGAGCGGCGTCGGTGTGCCGATCCAGATCCAGGCGTCACCCGTGCAGACGACCGCCATGCATTCGCCGTTGACGATGGGGCGACTCAGCACGACGTCACAGAACTCGCGGACGTCGTGCGCGTGCGTCGGGCAGTCGTGGACGTGGCCGACCTGATCACGGAGGAACAGGGTCTCGGCGGCGGCGTTCGTGCAGCCTTCGGAACTGCACCGCAGCGCACTCACAGCGCCCGCCCGAACGTCGTCGCCCACACCAGCGCGGCGAACACCAGCAGCGGGGAGCCGACGAGCAGGGACCACCGGAGCGCGAGGTGGGTGACAGCCACACGTCCCTGCCAGAGTAGGCGAGGGCACCAACCACCCAGGGCTGGTCATCATGTCCCTCCTCGGCGTAAGGAGTCCACCGTACCTGTCAAATAGCAAAGTCAAGTCAGCATCACAAGCATGGAGAGTCTCTAGCTAAGAGTCTGAGTTTAGAAGCGTACCGAGGCGTACGGAAAGGCGTCCATCTCGTCCTGGAGTGCCCGGACCTGCCTCCGGAGTCCTCCCATCTCCCGGGGTGTAACCCACCGTCTCGCGATCGGGATCGCGCTAGGGAAGGCCAGCTCCCCTCGCCCGAGCCCAGGTAGCCGGACGTAGGCCCAAACCTGCATCACAATAGCAAGTCAGCATTTAGAAAAGCATTTAGAAGTCTTGAAAGCCGAGCTGAGGTCAAAGCTGTACCTGGAGCAAGGGAGAGAAGCCCCCAAGCATCGTCCGCCGGGTCGTCGAGCTGAGGGTGTCAAAGAGGAAGGCGAGGACCGCCGCTCCCCACGCGTAGTCGCCTACGTGAGAAAGGTCCTCGAGGAGTGGGAGGAAGCGGCAGCTGATCACGTCCGCCCTCGTCGCGAAGAGGAGCCGCCCGAACAGCAGCATCAGGAATCGCCGAAGTACTCGGTCCGCCTCTGCTCCCGCCGCCGCTGCAACTCTGGGTCTGGCTCGGACCACGAGCCTCTGCAAGTGCTGCTCGGGCAGCTCGCCAGTCGCAATCCCGGCGCCTCTAAGCCCCAGGCTGTCCTGGAGCGCCGCCCGCGTCACGGTCGTCGACTGCCGCCCCGGGTGCAGCAGGTCTAACTCGAGCAACTCCCGGGCCATGTCACGGTAATCGGGATAAGTACTCCCGGTCACCGGAGACCCATGCACACGCAGGCCCGTGAGCCGGGCCACATCCTCCAGCGTAGGGACCATGTGCCCCCACGGGAAAAGGAAGCACCGACTCACCGGGTCCCAGCGGTCGTGCAGAGCATATAGGAGAGGGGTGTCAAAGCGACACACCTCGATGCTCAGGAGCTCGGCGAATCCCATCGCCGCCAACCTCTCGCGCTGGAAGTCCGGTAGTGCCAAATACACTGCCCGGACCTGCAGCCACGAGATCCTGGTCCGTCGCTTCCCCTGCATTCATTTCAGATCTCAGTAAGCAGAAAAGAACTAAAAAATCTCACACTCTGTCATCTACATGGCTCATCATAAACCGCCTTGTCATTCAGCGGTCATAGTTGGACCGCCCTTCCCATTGAACGGCCTAAGGAGGACCGTTTGCCTCCGTCTCAGTCCCCATTGGACGGTCTGAAAGAAGACCGTCTGCTACTCACCTCACTGTCTTTCCCTCCGTCTCACTGCCCATGGGACGGTCTGAAGAAAGACCGTATGCTCCTCCCCTCATCGTCTTCCCCTCCGTCTCACTGCCCATGGGACGGTCTGAAGAAAGACCGTCTGCTCCTCCCCTCATCGTCTTCCCCTCTGTCTCACTACCCATTGGACGGTCTGAAGGAAGACCGTCTGCTCCTCCCCTCACCATCTTCCTCTGCGTCTCACTACCCATGCGACGGTATGAAGAAAGACCATCTACTCCTCCCCTCATCATCTTCCCCTCCGTCTCACTACCTATTGGACGGTCTGAAGGAAGACCATCTGCTCCTCCCCTCACCGTCTTCCTCTGCGTCTCACTACCCATTAGACGGTCTGAAGGAAGACCGTCTGTTCCTCCCCTCACCGTCTTTCTCTTCATCTCACTATCCATTGCACGGTGTGAGGGAAGACCATCTGCTCCTCCCATTGTCTTCTCCTCCGTCTCACTCCCCGTAGACATAATCCACGGTCAAAGACTAACCGTCCTTTTTTCAGCATCCCTTCCCACGATAAGAGTCTTCATCTGACCGTTCTGTGGTGAGACGGTTGCCTTGTCAATCTCCACGGTCTGTCCGTAGGCCGTCCTACGTGGCACGGTCCTCCTTTCAGCCGTTCCAAAGTTGACCCAACATATTCTGAACGGCCCATGGGGGGGCCGTCCTCTGGAACACGGTCTCAAGTAAACCGTTCCAAACCCGTCGTTTGATATTCTGCGCGGCCATGCTTTAGGCCGTCCTAAGTGGGAACGGTTCTATGCGAACCGTGTCGTTAAGTCGGTTTGCAGGTTTTAAGCGGCCACCCCTAGGCCGCGTTCAATGGAACGGTTCTCTTGGAAACCGCTTGGTTTAGTGGAACGGTCACTGTGGAACCGTTTCCATCCCGTCTTCCCGACGGCGTACCCCGCCACCGTGGGTGACCCCATGGCCACCGTTTGGTCCCTGAGGACCGTGAGGCCTTCCCCATCCCCCTAGAACTAGCATGCATCAATAGAAAAGAGGGATTTAGGGCTAGGCCACCTACCTCCGGGTCCCGGGCGGACTTCGCCGTTGCCTCCGCGGCCGGCGCCACCTCCTCCACGATCTCGGCGTCTCCGGCTCGCCCTCCATCGGCCATGGGCGCTACGGATCCTTCCTCCATCATCGTTTCCTCCGCCGGTGCCCGCTCCTCCACGGCAAGTTCCTCCTCCGGTCGCGGCGACGGTGTCCTCTCCTCGGCCATCGAACGTCCTCCTCGTCGAGCGTGGCGCTTCACGGGCATGAGAATGAGAGGAAGATTGGGTGAAATGGGGGGAAGCCTTGGGGCGTTCTCCTTTGTGGTGTGGGCGTCCGGTTGAGCTCCTCTTCCTCCGTCGGTTGCAGTGGGGGAGGAGGAAGAGGAACAGTTGTCTTTTTATAACACGCAGGAATAAGACGGTCTAACGATAGACCGCTCCACTTTTTGAACGGTTCCTCATAGACCGTGTGGAAGCCCAACGGTTACCTATGAAACGGTCTCATTTTGGACCGTATAATGTAGAACGGTCCATACATGACCGTGTTATTCTAACGGATGTTTTGTGTGAACGGTCAACAATGGACCGTGTGATCTTTGAAGCGGTCTTAATATAACCGTCTAATGACGGGCCTATTCTTCATGCTTTATGCTGCAAACAGTTGGCCTGCATAGGCCGCAGCATATCGACGCCAATCTGCGAATAACGTTCCGAGCACTCGAGCCAACAGGCAGAGCACAACGCCGAGTTCGTGAAAGAGATTCAAGCGTTTCAGCACAATAGTGCTGGCCGGGGATATGATGCGGTCCATCTAGTCCAACGGGCTGCGACTAAGCGCTGGCGAAGCCAAGCGCAGGAGCAAGTCCAATCAATCCACTGATTATCCTGATAATCCCAGCCGAAGGCGACGAAGATTATATCGAGCGCAGCGAGATATAATCGAGTCACAAGATTATGTGTGGGATTATCGGGCTGATCTGCGTTAGCAGACACGACAGGGCGAAGGCGTAGCCGAGCGATGGAGTGATTCCGCTTATCCATCTGAACCAGAGGAGAAACACCAATGCGTGTCTACATCACCCGCAACATTCCAACCACGATCGCCGATGTCGAGGTGCCTCAGTACATTATGGGCGCTGTCCTGGACTTCTGTCAGGCCGGTAAGAAGATCTCGGCCATCAAGCTCTTCCGCCAACACATGCACCATATCGGCTGCACCAAGGTTGGGTTGAAAGAGGCCAAGGATTTCGTTGAAGACTACTTCAACCTCTACGGCCATCGCCATCCGAGCTATTACGAGACAACTGCTCCTCGCTCTGAGCCTTCGCTCGGCGATGTGCTTGCCGAAGCGCTGGATCATCAGCGCTGATCCCCAACATCAACCCATCCAACCAAATCGGAGAGCATCATGAAATTGATCATGACTGCGGCCGAGCTTGCTGAAGCTCTTCGCACAGCTGACGAACCAAGTCGAGAAATCGACGATCGCATATGGCGTTGGGTCAACGAGAATGGGCCTGCTACCGGCCTTGGTGTCGGTTGGCAGTACGATCTCAAACCAGCGCCTGCTTATACCAGCTCGGTCGATGCAGCACTAACTCTGCTGCCCTTCCTCGATGGTGGACCTGACGGTCCATACAGCGAGCGAGCTGATTACATCCTCGAACACGTCAATGGCGGTCTGACCATCAGTGCTCGTGTTGGCACTGCTGACGAGGATGCTCGTGTCTTTGGATGCAACGCTGCATCCGCCCTCAGCCGAGCTGCTCTTGTAGCTCATTCCCTTCTTTAATCTCCAACCAAATCGGGAGCTACCACAATGTCCCATTCCAGAATGATTGCATCTGCTGGACCTAGCGATGACCATCGCTATCCAGACTTCTCTGGTCCTTGTCAGGTCCTCGATCAGGACTTCGACGAGACCTTTAACGAGATGATGCAGTTCGGCCTTCATGACGAGCACGATGTTCGCTTGATCATGGATCTGCCTGCGCCAATTGGAGTGCTGTCAAATGCCTTTTGACAAGTATTCCAGCGACTACTTCAAGGGCCGTGATCCACTAAGCCGCGGTCAATACCAGCCCTTCTTTGAGGGGCTGGAGGACCATTACGAGCTACCATCTATGAAGCGCAGGAGAGCCGGCAAGATCGCTGAATATACGCTGCTCAGCTGTCTGGCCTTCATCTTTGCCTTCGGCATCGTCTGCATCGCAGCGAGAGCCGTCGATCGGCAACTCACCATCCAACAGGAAGAGATCTATTCCCTTTCCGCCGAGATGGAGGACCTTAGCAAATGAAGATCATCGGCGTTGACCCACTCAATCGCGATCACATCGCTGATCGTCATCTGGTTCATTTTCCCGATGAGAAACAGGCCAAAGCACAGGAGTTCTGCGACTGGCTGAACACTTTCACCTGCAGCGAAATCGGCGGGCAATTCTATCTCATTGTTCCCGACAAATATCGCCTCTCAAGGGGCATGGAGGATCTCGTCTAATGTACATTTCGCCCTATCGCACGCAGTTCACCAAAGAACATCAGGAGGGCAAGCGTGACCCTCAGCGGAACATGACCAACCGCAAACGTACTCGTTACAAGAAGGCTGCTGAAAAGCTTGCCGAAGACGTTAGTGGTGAGGTCAGCAAATTCCTGAATGATCTCACTGAGGAGAAGCTGCTGAACTCCTAGCCTTTCTTCGGTTCGGGCTTCGCCCGTTCTGGATCTTTCGATCTTCCATCATCAAAGCCAACAACAGGAGCTACCACTCAAATGGCTATTCTCGATAACATCACTTCCCGTACCGGCCGTGCAGTCTTCGGCGGCAATTCCAACTCGAACCAGCAGGACCATTCCAATCGTGCTCCGGCACAGCTGTGGCTGAACATCGGCTATCAGGCCGGCGACAAGTTCATCTCGATCCAGCCTGGCATGGCTATCGATACGATTGAGCCCAAGCCTATCCGCGGTCAGAATACCGACTTCGCCAAGGTGCAGGCTGCCCAGAACGAGCTTCTCGATCTCATCCAGAAGTCCGGCTTCAAGCTGGCTCCGGGTGAAGAAGTCACGGTGAACCTCGAGGTCCGTCTGCGTCGTGTAAACAACCCAATGGCGGTTGCTTCTCGCGACAATGAGTACAGCCTCGGCGACACGGCTGCCAACCTGATCTCGAAGCTGGCGCCTGTTCAGACCCAGCAGCAGGAGCTTCAGGCCGCCGAGTAATCGGTAAATACCAACGAATCTTGGTGCCGCACCTAGCCCTAGTCACTGTTGTCAGCTTTCGAGCAACCAGCACACCTGCGGAGGTAGTAGAACGCGGTTAAATGCTCGCAATTGGGCGTAGAACCAGCCAAGCCGTTGTAACCTATCCGAGCGTATCCTCCCGTCCGCTCGGTAATGGGAGTGTGAGATTATCCAAGGTTCCCCTGCCCCGTCGGGCCTCTTAATTTGGCATAAAGATGAAGGGAGACTTGGTCCCACCGGGCGTGCCAGAGTTGTGGGGACCGGAAATCTTAGCACTCAAGAGATCGGGTTCTCTTTGTTGATTTATTTGGTTTATTAATTAGGCGTGCCAGTCACACGTGTGACAAGTTTATTATGCGCTCGTCTGACAGATCAGACGATTATAGGTGATCGTGTCGGGACCAAAAGTCCGCCAGCACCATTCTCACCAACCGACATACGAAAGGCAGTGCTACACAATGAACATGCGGCCTACATCAGACCGTACAAACACCTGTGACCCTAGAGTGGCCGCACCAACTTCAATAACCAACGCACAAAAAGGCGGCCGTTAGGGTGCCGCACAAAGAACCTGCACCCTACATTGGGCCGCACAAATGACCTACGGCCCAGGATTGGCCGCACTAACCTCAACGCCGTGGGGATCATGAGCGGCCAAACTCTGGCCGCACGTGATGATGTGTGGTCCTGTGAGGACCGCCCATCCTGCACAAAAAAATGAATCTTTTTTGTTCTCTTCCTTTATTTTATGAATGCTTGAATTAATTTATTGAATGCTTAAAAATGGATAAATAATGTAGGAAAAGCACAGGACCCGCATCTTATGGCTGCAGGTCCGTGCAGTGTACTTGGCACTGTCAGACTTTCAGCGAGAGTGGTTGACCGCCATGGGGTTCGCCCCATTCCTGAGTATTGAGGTGTGTCGATTTGACACACCTCTGCTCTACGCTCTGCATGACCGCTGGGATCCAGTGAGTCAGACCTTCCTTTTCCCGTAAGGGCATATGGTCCCCACGCTGGAGGATGTGGCCAGGCTCACTGGCCTTCGAGTGCACGGGCTGCCGGTTAGCGGGACCACATATCCTGACTACCGGGAGATGGCTCGGGAGCTGCTGGGCCTAGAGCTGCGACACCCCGATAGGCAGTTGACCCTCCTTCCTTGGGCGAGTCTACAGGATAGCCTGGGGCTGCAGTGAGCGGGGATAGCGGTCGGGGAGCAGCGAGAGCAGCACTTGCAGTGCTTGGTGGACTTGGCCGGATCGAGGGTAGCTGCACAGCCGGGAGCAGAGGCCGATCGGGTGCTGCAGCATTTTTTGATGCTGATGTTTGGACGGCTCCTCTTCTCCACACGAGCGGATGCGATGAGCTGCTGCTTCCTCCCCTTCCTTGAGGAGCTCGACCACGTGGGCGACTATGATTGGGGAGCGGCAGTCCTTGCCTTCTTGTTCGACACACTGAGTTCGACAGCCCGTCGGACCATGCTCGGGGGCTTCTCCCCCTTACTCTAGGTACGACTCTTACCCTAGTTTTGATCATGTGACTTCTATATGCTTCCTAAATGCTGACGCGCTACTGTGATGTAGGTTTGGACCTATGTGTACCTATGGGTACTAGGCAGAGGGGAGGAGGCCCGTCCTGGGCTCCTCTCGATAGCACGGAGGTGGGTAACACCTCGAGAGACTGCCTCCCTGAGGCGACAGGTCAGGGAGTTGCAGGACGATATTGACGCTTTACCGTACGCTTCGGTATGATCCTGAACTCAGACTCTCTAATTAAATGCACTCCTATATGATTATGATGCTGATGCAGTTTCTCATTTTTGCAGGTGCGGTGGACGCCTTACAGAGAGGAGGGCTAGGCGGACCAGTCGTGGGTGGTTGGGGCCCTTGCCTTCGCAGGTCAAGATGTGTGGCTCCATTGCATGAATGTGGTGGAGCCACTACATTTTAGATTGGTGATGAGGACCATCGGGGCTCACCAGCCCGCGGTGGAGTTCCCAGCGCCAGAGAGGGCGGGGGAGCGAGTTTCAAGGACGATGAGGGGCCTATCCGCGACGTTTGATTGGACGTCGAGGAATGCCACGGAGGTCGCTAATTAGACAGCACTCGGGTGGGTGGTGATCGTCCGGGCTGAGAGCGACGCGGCGTACTATACCGCGTACGCGCGACACTGCCGGGACCAGGTGTTCCGGGGCGCCCACCGACCGGTACGACTTCTAGACTTGAACCCCTTTCAGTTATGCCTATGATTTCTACTTAATGATGTGCTAACACTTGGACTTCTAAATGCAGACCGACCGTGAGGGACGTCTTGTGGAGCTGACGGAGCTCCTTTTGGCGATGATCAGGGAGCGTGATGAGGCCCGACAGGCCTTAGCCCTTTTGGTGAGTTTTCTTGACTGATGCATTGCTATTATGCTGTGGCACGACTGACCTGGAGTTTTGATTGCAGCGGGGGGAGGAGTCCCAGAGACAGGGGGCCGATGCTCCATCTACTTCTACAGCCCAGACTCCCGCCGATCGAGCAGAGCGGGAGTCAGAGTTCTAGCGGATGGTTGAGTGGGCCAAGGCGGCCGAGGCAGCGCTTGCTGAGCGGGTACATCCTACACTTTCCCTTGTGAATCATGCTTTTATACTAAAATGTAGCTTACTAATGGTGGATGCATGTGTGCAGGTGACGGAGCTGACCGCCGCCATAGGCGAGGGCGACCAATTGCGAGAGGAGCTCATACTGACGTAGGACGAGGCCGCCCATCTACGGGAGGAGCTGGCGCAGAGTTACAGCCTGAGAGAGGAGGTGACCCGCCTGCAGGGAGAGCTGGAGCAGAGCCTTCACTCAGGGCAGGAGACGGAGTGCCTACGTGCCGAGCTAGAGTAGAGCGTTCGCTCGAGGGAGTCGACGAAGCAAGGCCAGGTTGAGGCGCAGGAGGAGGCAGCCCACCTTCGACAGCAGTTAGCACAGGCTAGACCATCGGACTCAGTGGAGGCGACACTCCTTCGGGCAGAGGTAGAGTGACTCCAGACTGTGACCTCGGAGCTGTAGCGATACCGACAGGAGGCATTCGAGCTACACGGTGAGGTGCGGGCATACAAGGAGATGAGCCATTCCTGCAGCGGGATGAGCGGTAGCTGTGCGGCACCGAGCGGGAGTCAGGCTACTCACGGCTCTATTGGGCGTTTCCTTGTGACTTCCTCTCAGCGACAAAGGAATGAGGAGGACGATCGGCGCCGGTGACGAGAGAGGGAGGAGGGTGCGACCTCTGCGATGGGCCCACCATCGAAGAGGCAGGAGGGAGGAGGTGATAGTGACAGGCCAGAGGGGGTGGCCTGATTTTGCTTTGTACTCCGACACTTGTACATGATGTGGTATGATAGTGACCTAGTTTATTTTTCTTTTTTATTGATTTTCTTATGATTGTCTTTCTCTCTATCAACGATTAGATGCATGCTAGGCCCGTTTCCATTGATTGATCAGCAGTAGATCTCATTTCGAGGTAAAATTTTTTAAAGGGGAATTCATTCACCCCCCTCTGAATTCGTAGCACTGTTCCCAACAGGTCTTCCACCACCAGCCCCCATAGGGGCCCCAGACCGGTTCCTTCTAGGGCAAGTGCCAACCCCCGAGCCCAGTTTTGACTGACTTTCGGTGTGGGCCTCACGCCCCAAGCCTCGATCTCCACTGCAGCGGTTCGTTTAGACCTTCAACCACGAGCTCCAGTTAAGTCGGCATCCGGCACGGGCCTCTACCCCAGGATGCCCGGCTCCCCAGCATCCCACTCGAGCATTCAGTCTCGAGCTCCAACCAAGCCAGCTCCCCGCACGGGTTTCCTGACCTAGGGTCAAGGCTCCCCAGCACTCCGTTCGGGCCTCTCGACCCGAGCCTCTAAAGAGCCGTCGTTCAACCTAGGTTTTCAACACCTATTTCGATGCTCCCCAGCACCCAGATCGGGCGTACAACCCAAGGATCCCTCAAGGTTGGCTCCCAACATGGACTCTTCGTGCCAGGCCCCAGGCCTCTTAACCCTATTATGGGACTCTGTCCCCTACCCCTCAGTGGCGCCAACTCCCAGCACAGGTCTTCCTCTATGGGACGCGACAACCTTGATGTTGGGTGTGGGTCCTCTATCCCACCTCCCTGTCTTTCCAGCACTCAGTACAGGCTGACAGCCTTGGGTCGCCGACATTCTAGCACTTCTAGCAATATCGGCCCCCGGTGCAAGAGCATCGTCTCGAGCATCGACAACGCTTCTATCGGCCTGGGTGAAAGCTTACATCCGAGTCACCCAGCCACTGGCTTCCGCCACAGACCTCAAGTCTTGGGGCCCAGTCCCAGTGTTCCCAACTAACGGTCTTGTGCCACTAGCAGCCATGGGCTGGGTCTTCTTGGTCTACCATCTCGGAGCGGGATCATCCTCAGCTCCCCAGAAAAAGCAATGTCATGGCCGTGAAGGCAGGCAATTCACCGCTACAACCAGTAACTCCAGCCAGACCATCCTTGTTGGTGATTTGTAGATTCGCCTCAATGGGGGTGACCCAATCATACCCCAGGAATGGATTGTCCCTATGGTTCCCACCACTAACCACTTCAGCCTGCTACGACAAACGCGTGACGATAAAGTGGAACTCAGAAAGGCAAGCGCCCCGACAGCGGCCCGAAGGCACCCGCACCAGCCCGATGTACGAGCTCCCAAGTCTCACCGAAAAAGTAGCGACAAGGGAGACCAGCAACTCGACTTGGGAATGATCAGGGTCACCTCAGAAGAAGCTTAAGCTGTTCGGAGGGCGCGTCTTAGGAACCCCCTTTGGGTGCTCAGACACAGCGTCAAGCAAGACACGCCCGATGCCACAACGGCATCGCCTGACGGCGCTTAGTCAGCCAACGCCTCTCGTCCGGGTAGCCAGAGGCAAAGATGGGCTCGTTTCGGGCCTCACCAGCATCTAGCCCTGAGTCCTCCTCACGTTGACACCATGACGGAGGCTCCTTTGCGATGCGCCTCAGTCTTTGACAGGCTGGGGGCACTCGTCCGCCATAAGGGGCATTCCCAAAAGAAGCGGACGGTCCAACTCCTTAATGATGCAGTCAGAGTGTTTGCATGTTACGCCACTGGACACCAGTCGGAGACTCAGTCCGACGATCTGGACAGCCAATAGCCCAACTCAGGAGGCCTCATCACCAGACTCAGCCACCGACTCCGGTCGGCCATGTCGGCACTTCCGTCGGACCTCATACATCGGAACAAGCAGAAGAAGTCCCCACTGAGGACTGTGCCGCCCCTGTCAATGTGGAGCCGATCAACAATGATCCTCCACAAAATGAAGTCCAAGTGGTGACTCTCGAGACCCTCATGAAGGAGAACTAGCATTTGAAGGCCCTCCTGTAAGACCTTCTCCAAGAACGCGAGCTTCACCCTCAGCCGCTTGCTAGCCCTCAAGCCGAAGCACCAGCCCCGCCAACTGGGCCCAATGGCCCCAACGCCTCAGTGGTGGCTGTCAGAACTCCTACAGCGACCGGGTTCTGCACGCCCCTAGCCGAAGCCCAACCATGACCATCCAACACTCCAGTGCTGGAGAATCTTATGGCACAGTGCCAGATGATCGAGCGAATCGTCGAGACCAAGCTCGCCCAGTTTGGGGAAGGGGTCGCAACTGTAGATCTCTACAGCGTCCCCTACCTACTACACCACCAGTTAAAGAAGCTCTCTCTAGAGTACGCCAAGCCACCGAAGCTACAAAAGTTCAACGGGCAAGGATCTCTGCATGAGCATTTGGCCTACTACATTATGGCCATGGGCGAACTCACGCTGGATGAGTCATACCTCGTCTGCTATTTCGCCACCTCACTTACGGGAATGACCTTCCAATGGTATTCCAGCCGAAAGCCCAACTCAGTCATCGACTGGGCGGATCTCCAGAAGAAGTTCCTCGATCGTTTCCAAACGGTTAAGCAAAAGATCTCCCTAGCCAAGCTTTGCTCTCTCCGGTAGAAGAAGGGCGAGAGTGCCCTCGACTTCATTAAAAGGTGGCGAGACCTCAGCATGAGCTGTGTCAACCCGCCAGTCTAGGAGGACGCAATCGCCATATGTCACCGAGGTCTAGCAGCTAAGGTCAGTGAAAAGCTCCTCGGTACCAACATCAAAGGCTTCGACTAGCTTAACTTGGCAGTCACCGAGATAGAAATGTTCTTCGCCGACAACCCAAGCTATGCTTTAGTGAAGGGTAAACCAACGCGGGAACGCCAGGCCGACAAGGAGGTGAACATCATCAAGTTCACCCCCACCACTAAAGCCAGCAAGGAAGCCGAAACAAGTAATTCCGACAAAAGGGTAGCTGATAAGCCGGCTGCTCTCTCCTTCTCAGAGCATATGAAGACGCCCTTCTCCTTCAAGAAGGAACACACGAAGATGCTCTTCGTCGTCATCCACGCCATCGGCTTCGAAGAAATCTCTATTCTTCTACCTGCGGACCCAGGACAGATCCTGAGGCCCGGTTTGCAGACTCCATCTTGACCCCATACGGTGTGAATCAGCACATGCCCTCTTCTGTGGGGTTGTTCGGCTTTGAGTCATCATCACTCCAGAAGTGGTCCCGCCCCGTTCTGACCTTGATACTGATCGCGTCGCCCATTTTTGTGGGGCTGTGCCAGATTCAAGCCAGAACCTGAGGTCTGTTTGGCAGAGGCTGTAACGACTTCTACGGTGCGATTCAGCCTGAAATCTCTTCTGAGAGTTTGTTCTTATGCAAGCCCTCGACGTTCCAGAGGTGGTCTCACCCCATTCTGAAGTTGGCACAGTTCATGGTGCTCGTTCTCCAACAACTACGCAAAGCTAGTGTGACCCAGTCTGCCCAGGCTGTGCAATCAACTAGCAAATCATGTCACGCCTTCCCCGCTAGTTTTCAGGCCAAGCTTTCTTCTTCGGAGTTATACCTCTCGACGTCCTCGAACCATCCCTGGTGGTTTCGTCACGTTATGCATTCGGTGCTGCTCGTGCTGCCCTGCACAACTCGACTACATCTGAGTGCTCACCCAGAATCCAGAGCCCCACCAAAGTGCCGACCACGCCCAGCTCAGTGCTCCGTTGGTGGTCATCTTTTGGAGGCACATAGATCTGTCTGTCAGTCATCAAACCCCACAGGTCTTGCATCATTCGGAGTCTAGTGGAGAGCGCACCATCCTCTGCACGCCGACTGTGTAGACTAGTCCTGCAGGACAGATTCGCACAGGCTGTCTCCCACGGCCTGCCCCGCCCTCCTGTGACCTCAGAATGATGCCAAACTTTCAGGAGCGCATCTACACTTCTCATGCTTCGTCTAGGCACAAGCGGCGCCCATTTTGGACCACTGTGTGCAATGTACCACTCGGATCACTTCAGTTCTGTCCAGCAGGACAGACATAGGGCAGCAGGCCCATCTCCCCTTCCCCGTGTTCCCCCCTCCCGCGTGAGGGTAGTGCTGTATTGTGTGCCCATCCCCGAGTTCCCCTCCCTACGTGGAGGTTATTCCATTTGCTTGTACTAGCAGGGTCGACCAGAAGCTCCACCGACGCAGTGTGTTTGCCGGGTGCACATGCTCCCCGGCTCGCCCTCGTCTCCGATCGGTGCCGGTCTCTTCAGACTCGGCAAGGTATAGATCTTACCCTTGCTCCATGGCATTGCTTTCTTAGTATATTTTCATGCTCACACCAAAGGTGAGGAGAGCTCGTTCCAAATTTTTCGAACATTGAGTGTTGACCGTTGCTGTGTGAGAGAGCATCGTCATTCCTGCCCTCGGGCACTGGCTCTGCCTCGGCTGAGTCGAGCGACCTTCAGACCTTAGGTCTGTCCTCCCCCATATAACTCTTAGCTGCTCTGACCATGTAGGCTACCTGTGGGTTGTTGAATTTTCTAGCGTTTCCCTTAGGGATTTGCTTTTCCACGCGGATTATAGGGTCCACGTGGGGCATCGGTGCATTGGTAGCCCATCCCGCCACATGGATTATGGGGTCCATGTGCGAAGACCCTCATGTTCGCCCACAGCACGATAGTGTGGGGTTCTGCAATGGCATAAGGAAATACGGCCTGCCTTCGCTACCAGCTCGAGCTTTTAGTGAAACAGTTGGGGCATGATTGATACCATTGTTGGGTTCGTGGCGCTCCCTCTTTGTCTTTGAGGATGGTTTTGATGATAACAATATATTGTATGTATTGCTTGTGTGTACAAGTGTTGTAGTAAATGAAGTGAGCTCACATGTTGATATCTTGTCTTGCAGATTGCTTTTCAGTGGATGTTCAAAAGGTTTGCTGGATGGGCAGTTAAGGGAGATGGTTCATAGATCAAATACATTGGACTGCCTTTAACTATTTTTGAACTGAACTTGTATGGGTTCCATGATTACAGAGGTGAAACCCATTTCATTAGCTCATGATTGATCTTGGTGAAATCACAATGAACTAAGCTCTTGACATTTGTTGAAATGATTTTTCATTTAACACTCTATATCTGACTACATGAAATTGGGTTCATACTACCTTTAATTGAGTTCGAAATTATTGGACTGAACTTTAATTGATTTCAAATGAATTTTGTGGTACGGGTGAACTTGGTTTGTATTCATTGAATTGTGTGAATCCCCTGGACATATTGCTAAAAGTTAAGTCACTAATATGTAGTTTTGAAGAGGAAGTCTTGTGTGTTTTATGTGCTTTGACCACGGTCTTTTATATGCTTAGACCTGTGTTTCACATGCTTAGACTTGGTTCTTCATGTGCTTAGACTTGTGGTTTATATGCATAGACTTGACTTTTAGTATTAATGGACTGTGAGCATTCAGTTTTGTGTTGGAATTGATTTGAAGTCATTGTGTGAGTTGATTAAGATTTATTTGTTTGATTTGGAAATGGACTGGACTTGTATCATTGAGTGGTTTGTTAGAATTCGGTTGGAAAGTGGAGTTTTCATGCATGTACTTGTTCTGGAATGAGAGCCTGTGGTCTGATGGGCTGGTTATATGTGAATCACTCCCATATGTGGTTCCTTTCTTTATTAAAACATGAAGGTTAATCAAGCTATGTCAATGTAATTGAGCATTCAGTTACATGTCTTTGAGATTGACTTGACTGATTTATTTATACCAAGTGCAGGCTCACATTGCCTTCAAACCAATGGATCTTTGGTAAGAATTTACTTTTAAAGTTCACTCATATTACCTTGAATGGGTTTGAAGTTTTATTCATGATCTGGGTTTTCAAATGCCCTCTTGCATATATTTCTTGGGGTCTTGAAGCTAAGTTCTGGGTTGCTTTCATAAACATCTTCCATGAGATGTTATTGAATTGAATGTGTTTCATGCTTCTCTAAATTGAGGCTTTTGAGCTTTTCAAATGTGCTTATTTGATTCACATAAAAATTGTTGAAATCTGGTTTGAATGGTCCAAATGAGCCTTCTCAACACATCGGCCGCTGGACACGGCACGACGAACATGGTACGCTACAGCTCTCAACACCATAATGGAGTCCAAAGCTAAGCAACCAACAAGCAAGGAGCAGATCAGACTCAAAATAAACCTGTCCACGCTTAAGCAGACATAGGACAGAAGCATAACTAAGATAGCAATTCCGAGACAAATCTTGAAAAAGACTCCACCCGAAGGGACGAGAAGCAGTAAGCTCAGCAATAAATGCTCACCAGGAAGGGAAAATCCAAGCTCGCCTGAGCAACTTCTCAAACACGGAATCTAATCGAGCACTCAACCGAAGCGAGACACATTAGGAGCTGAAACGGACTTAAGCTGGAGTGGCCAAAACAACGTAAGGACGTGTACGGTCAACACACCAACGCTAAAAGTCATCAGCAACCTGAACAACTTACAAGAAAACTCTCGAACAAGGTACTGCAGATTCAAGCCTGTCGATGAACACTGCCAAGTACAACATGATTGAGACAGTCATCACGACGAAAAAGAAACACACCGAACAATCCTGATACGAGCAAGTTTACAACAAACGAAAAATGATTCACGAAACCTAATGCCAGCAAAATCCACCAGCTAAAGGCTGGGTGACTGTACAGGACTTTTACGACTCTGATAACTGCATATCTGAGATTTCCATGTACCACACACGACAAACGCTCTGATACCAACTATGACGACCCGGATCCCGGATACCAGATATACCCGATAGGACTACCGAATATACATGATACCACTTAGAACCCGCGAGGCCTCCCAAGGGCGGTAAAGCCCCTAAAGGGAAAAAGGATTATCATGGGGGTATATTAAACTGACAGATATAGCAGTAAACAATAATATTTCATTAGATTGGCTTGCTAAAGTAGCAAAAATAGAATTACTTTTTAATTAATAGTTTAAATTTAACAATTATAGCCCAAAGTCAGGTCCAAAGAAAAGAAAACAAGTGCCAAGTATAGTCGACAGAAAAAGAAAAGACGTACTAGAAAGTCGGGGGAAGCTTGACAAGGGTACCAGCTGGCCACACTAGACGCTACGAGCACGTGCCCTAGGTACACACGGAAGCTGAACGAGTGACCACCACTTGAAAAGCAGGGGTAAGCCTTGCGTCACTGGCTCATTAGGGGTCACGTGGATCCCCACCGAGAAAAACACACAGTAACATGCTAAAATAGTAGGCAAGCAACAGACAGTAGTAAAGCAGGAAAGCTAAACTACAAAGCTGTAAAAGAAGAGGAAGCAGGAGTAGGGAGCAAGCTAGGGAAGAGGGGAAGGAGGAAGCCGTACCAGACAACGACTACCGAACTAACCTCGGTACCCCAAACTACTCCATGCAAGGGCAGAAGAGCGACTCAGAGCTGATAGAGTCAGGAGTTGCCGAACTGCCGACGTAAGGAACCAATAAAACAGACACTACCACAAGCAAAGACAGAGGGGTGAACTCTGAACTAAAGGAGTTAGAAGCTTACCGAACTGTCAACTCAACGCCAGGCTCCAAAAGAGGACCTGCAAAGACAACAAGAAAGCCTACGAAAACCTAGACAGACGACTAACACAGATGATGGACGACACGACAAGGGCGTCGTGCACACTGCCACATACACAACCTGAACGTCGTGCAAGCGACAGACACTGACCCCAAGTATAGCCACAAAAGGGCTAACCCGGAAGGTCACGATGCACGAAAAACATCGAGAGTCACACAACACGTGACTCGAAAGAGAAACGGTCAGCTGCGTCCACTGACATCTTACACTGCACCACAACTCACTCCACAAGTACCTCGACTACCAGCCAAACGTGGTCTACCACTTCTGAGGCCGAGTCACAGGTCCACATGGAAACCACCACTGCAAGGACCAGTCAGGGTCACGCCCATCGACGTGAGTCCAACGCCCCTGACTCCATGTGCATACACTGGCTATAGATGATTAAGCCAGGCCTCTAACTAGTATTCTCCCCCACGGACGCTACGCTAAGGCCGGGAGCCCACTGAACTTGCTTAAAAACCATGTCTCAGGGAGCAGTGCCCCGCTACAAGAGCCGTCACGTCGAAGCGTGCCGTAAGGCACCAAACAAAGAGGAGCCACAAAACCTGAAGACTCTGAAACACAGGTGCCGGAGTACTGACAGGCCGTACTACGTGCACCACGGTAGTATAGGAAACTATCGACCACACTGGGCAAGGCAAACTAGACCTACAACTACAATGGTCCCGGAGTCCTACGACTCTGAGTCAGGATCGTTGCACATAGCGGAACAAAGTCGCCAATCGGTCTAATCCTAAGCCAAAGGAAACAGCGCTCCGCGAGAACCAAAACACGGAGACCTGAGGGAACATTGAGAACCCTTAGCACACCTGGGCACACGAATCGAGGTAGAATAATACCTCGAAGTATCCAGAACCAATGTCTCAAATTGGACAAGGCCACCGAGACACGACAAGGCTTCCTGTCAACCATTAGATGAACCCAGGTTGACGGGAACCAGACACGACATCGCCAGACTCAGACGCTAATGCATTAACACATCCACCGCCACCGTAGCACAAGCAAGCAGAAACGACCAGAACAAGAGCGGCGGAGGATGACAACACTGTGGGCAAAGCAACCTGTCAGTCAACTGCTAGGGGAAGCCCAACAATCAAGAGACAACTGCTACGCAACCAGAGATAAGGATAATGGTAGCTTCGAGATTGAGTCATTAGGGTACTATCGTAGTCTAGGAAAAGACCACAACCAATCACCTAACCGACCTATCTAGACAACCACCGACAGACAGACACCACCTTAAACGAGGACCTAAGACAGACGGACACACAATACAGAACAAGCAAACGGCCGATACGGCCAACAGGACTATAACGCACCAGCATAGGGGCGCTATACGCACATAACGCACCACCGGAGGGGCGTTATGCCCACCAGACCTGAAATCATGCACAGACGATATAACGCGGGCGAGATTGACAGCTTCGGCGAGTACGTCCGCGAGCGGCTGGACGAATGGGGGCGGGAGTTCAGCCTGTCCCGTGACTGCGAGTACCTGGGCCACCAGTCCCGGAACATGCTGCAAGTACTGGTCGAGCATAAGGGCGAGATGCCGGGCAGGGCGGTCGGGTTCAAGCCGCTGGAAGTCAGCCTGTCGGCCCTACTGATCGAGCAACTGGTGTCGGAGGTAGCGCGGGACCAAGTGCGGACCGCCTGCTGCCTGCGGGCGTTCTACTGCGGGCAGGGCCGCCGCAAGGTCGAGCGGTACAAGACGGCGCTGGTGCTGATCGCTGGCGCCGCGATGGGCCGGGAGCCAATCCACGCCACGGCTGCCGAGCTTCGGAGTGTGTCGTCGCTGCGGTCGGAGCTGGAATCGCGCGCCGCGATCAAGCTGCCCGGCGAGCGGCAGTACATGGCCGAGGTCGAGACTGGCCGGACGCTGATCCGGGGGGCGTTGATCGGGCTGGCGCAAGCCGCTTGAAGTGGTTGCAAAGGTGCGTCGGCCCGTGGTAAAAAAGGCGCATGTTGGGGCAACTGCCCCACAACGAACGGCTCGCCCTAACCCGGCGGGCCGTTTTCGTTTCAGCGGGTCAACAAGCGCAAGGGGCGCGCAACAGCCTTCCAAGCTGACGACCGCGGAGTTCGACTCTCCTGACCCGCTCCATGTCCGGCCTCGTCAGGCCAAGCCCCAGCCCGTCGGTTTAGACGCGGGCGGGTTGGGGCAACCCCTTCACCTCCCCCCCCTGGACGGTGAACCGGCGGCGTCAGCACTCCCCCTGCTGGCGCCGCCAACTTATTCGAGGTGGTCATGGAGCTTTCGGACGAGAACATCGTGCGGGAAGTCCTGGCCGCCATGCGGTCGATGGGCGAAGGCCGCGCATCGCTGGAGCTGGCTGCTGCTGACTGCTTCCGCCGCCTGCTGGACGGTTCGCTGTCCACGGCGACGCTGGCTGCAACCCGTGACCCGCTGCAGGACGACGACGAAGGCACCGAAGCGGAGCCGCCGCGACTGAACCCGCCCGCGACGAACACGGGCGACTGATTCGTGACCCAGCCGGCGCAGATCGCCACTGACGAGGAGGTAATCGAGGCACTGCGAGCCAATGGCGGCCTCAAGGCTCCGGCCGCCCGACAACTCGGGATGAACCTGCGAACCCTGCAGCGGCGGATCCCGAAGCTGGCCCGCAAGGGCTGGTCGCCCGAACACGACATGACCAGGACGGTCCCGGACGGGTTCCACGTCAAGGGCACGTCGACGCTGTACGACGAGACCGGCGCCAAGCGGCTGCAATGGGTCAAGTCGAGCATCGACCACGAACGGCAGATGGAACTGCTGCGCGAGGCCATCGCGGCAATGGTCGAGGATCTGCCGAAGCTGCCCCGCCGCAAGGCGCAAGGCAAGTACCTGCCACACCTGGTCGCCGGCTACCCCATCGGCGATGCCCACATCGGGATGCTGGCATGGGGCGAGGAGTGCGGGGAGGACTGGGATCTGGCGATTGCCGAGCGCATCCAGTGCGCCGCGATGGCCTCGCTGGTTGAGGCGGCGCCCGCAGCCGAGAAGGCGCTGATCGTCAACCTAGGAGACTGGCTGCACTACGACTCAATGGCAGCGGTCACGCCGCGCTCGGGTCACATGCTCGACGCGGACGGCCGCTACGCCAAGATGGTGCGCGTGGCGATCAAGGTCATTCGCCAGTGCATCGAGTCGGCGCTGGAGCGGCACAAGACGGTGCATGTCATCAATGCGCCTGGCAACCACGACGAAACCGGCGCCCTGTGGCTGTCGGCCGCGCTGTCCCACATCTACGAACGCGAGCCGCGGGTGACGGTCGAGACGACGCCATCGCTGTTCGCCTACTACCGCCACGGCAAGGTGCTGCTGGGCGTCCATCACGGCCACACCTGCAAGCCCGACAAGCTGCCCGGGGTCATGGCGACCGACCGGGCGCGAGATTGGGGCGAAACCGAGTACCGCTACTGGTGGGGCGGACACGTCCACCACGAAAGCCGCCGGGAGTTCCCGGGGGTGATGTTCGAGTCATTCAACACCCTGGCCGCGAAGGACGCCTACGCCGCGAACGGCGGCTGGCGCTCGGCCCGCAACATGAAGTGCATCGTCCTCCACGACGAGTTCGGGGAGGTCGCCCGCCATACCGTGAGTCCGGCAATGCTGGAGGGGTGACATGGCGCGCCGCAACCCGGAGCTGGTCGCGGCGCTTGAACGATGGCTGGACATGGCTCGCTGCGGCGAGCTGACCGACAACCTCTACATTCTGGCCCGGCAACCTGGCGGCGAATACGCCGAGGAAGTGCTGGCCGACGATATTGACGACCTGGCCTACCAACTGCGGACCGGCGTGATCCGGGTGCAGGCGGGGCTGTAGGAGACCGCGATGCAGCTCACCGCCGGACTGATGCAGGCGGCAACGGGCTGCGGCCGCGGCACTGCGTTGACGTGGGCGCCCTACCTGACTGGCGCGTGCGGACTGTACGAAATCACGACCGCGCCACGCATGGCCGCTTTCCTGGCGCAGGTCGGGCACGAATCGGCCGGATTCACCCGCACCACAGAGAACCTGAACTACTCGGCGCAGGGCCTGTTGGCGACATGGCCCAGCCGGTTCACGCCGGCACTGGCCCAGCAGATGGCCCGCAAGCCGCAGCAGATCGCCAACCACGTCTACGGCGGGAGGATGGGCAACGGCCCGGAGGAATCCGGCGACGGATTCAGGTACAGGGGCCGCGGCCTCATCCAGGTCACCGGCAAGGCGAACTACGACGCCATCCATGACCTGCTGGCCCCGCGTGGCTGCCCGAACCTGATCCGCATGCCCGACGTGCTGTCGGAGCCGAAGTGGGCCGCCCTGTCGGCCGCGGCGTACTGGCACGACCACGACTTGAACGAGCTGGCCGATCGCGGGGCCTTCGACAACATCACCCGCCGGATCAACGGCGGAACCAATGGAGCCGCCGACCGGCGTGCCCGCTACGAACGAGCAAAGAGGGCGCTGGGATGATGGGAGGCGGCTGGGACAACGGGATCTACGCGCTGGGAGGCGGCGGCGTTGTCTGGCTTGCCCAGATGGTCTGGTCGAAGGTGTTCAGCACCGAAGGCCGGGCCAATGACCTGCTTGTGCAGCAGATGGCCGACCGCCTGGCTGGCCAGGAACAGCGCCTGACCTCGCTGGAGGCTGGGCTGGACGAAGAGCGCGCCGCTCGCCGAAAGGCCGAGGACAAGGTCCACGCGCTGGAGATCGACAACCTGATGCTGCGCCATGAGCTGCGCCGGCACGGCATCGACATTCCGCCCGCAGCCGCTCCCGTGGAGCAAATACCATGAACCTGTTGCGCCAGTTCAAGGCCCTGTTCAACGAACGCCTGGCCGCCCAGCAAGCGGCAGAAAAGGCCCGGCTGAAGGCCGAGAAGGCCCGCAAGGCCGCCGACGCAGCCGAGGCCCGCGCTGCCGAGTCCATCTCGACGCATCGCCGGATCAACTACAACTGCCCGATCAACTTCCTGGGCAACGCCGACTACCCGGTGCTGACCGAAATCGAGTGGGCCGCCAAGCGTGCGAAGTGGACCCCCGAGGAATACGCCAGCACCGACCCGGACCTGTACGGGAGCATGGGCGACGCCGGCAGCATGGAAGGCGAGCCCTACGAGGCGATCGAGGCCGAGGTCCGGCGCCGGATGCTGTTGCTGGTGGCGCGGAGGAATCGCCGATGATCGTGCTGGGCTGACGTGACTACGTTGATTCTCGGCTGGCTGGCCTCCCATTGGCTGCTGGTCGCCGCTGTCGTCGTGACCCTCGCGGCCGTGGCGAATCCTGCGCTGGTGTGGAAGCTTAAGGCCTGGATTCTGCTGGCGGTCGTGCTGTGGTGGGGCTGGACCGGCCATGCGGCCTATGACCGGCTCGCCCAACAGGTGGAAACCGACAAGGCGTATGCGGCCGCCCAGGTGGCGACGGCGCGCGCCACGGCAAGCGAGATGGCCAGGTCCGAGGAGCAGAGCCGGGCCGCTGCCGTGAACCTGGCCGCGAGCCAATACGAACGAGGGAAACGAGATGCCCAAGCTGCTGCTGATCGCGTTGCTTCTGACCTTCGGGCTGGGAATCTCCGGCTGCGCCACGAAATCCGTGCGCTCGCCGCCCGCGTGCCCGGTGATCCCGGAGCTGCCGGCGAACCTTCGGACGCCGCTGAACGCGGAGCAGAGCTTGCGGGCGCTGCTGTTGGAGTCGGAGTCACCTGCGACGCCGTCCAGCGAGCCCTGATCGACGCCTACGACGCTGCACGAGGTACGCCATGACACTTCACATGCTCCTGTGGTCATTCGTCGCCCTGCTGGCCCTGTTCGGGCTGGTGCAGGTGGCACGGAGGGAGGCCAGGTTCAACCGGTGGGCCGCGGCCAAGCGCGAGCCGAAGGGCGGAGACATCATCCGGGTGGTAGTGGATCAGGCGGCCGATGGCGTTACCGGCGAACGGCTGGCCGCAGCTATCGCCCGCCGCCAGCTCGCTCGGGACATCGCCAACCCCGCCGAGATGCGCACCCGGGACCAGTTGCCGCCCAAGGCAGGGCACCTCGCTCCACCGGAGCGGAACCCGTCGCCCCGCAAGCCCGAATACCGCTACCGCAGCGCCATCACCGGGAAGTTCGTCAAGGCGGCCTACGCCAAACGGTACCCGCATCGGACGGTGCGGGCGAAGGTGAAGTCGTGAAGCTGTCCCCACCGCCGCCGCCTGCGCCGCCGCCCTGTCGGGTGGAATACCGCGGACTGGATGGCTGCTTCTTCGGCCCCGAGGACGAGTTCCGCGAGTGGCAGAAGGAACCGTTGTGGCGGCGGCTTCTGGGCTTCACCGCATACGACCGGCGCATGAGGGCGAGCCGTGGCCAGCATGCCAACCGGCCCGGGCACTGACGCCGTGGTATGGCGCCTGTGGCTGGGGCATGAGGGAGTGGAGTTGTAGGCGCAAGGCTCCATGAGTAAGAGTCAATACGCGAACTGGTACGCCCACCGGGCCTGGCGGAAGAAGCGAGAGCGGCAACTTCAGAAGGAGCCCCTGTGCCGGTACTGCCAGAGGCAGGGAAGGGTTAGGGCGGCAGATGTGGCGGACCACATAGAACCCCACCGCGGCGACCGTGAGAAGTTCTGGCGAGGCGCGCTGCAGTCCCTCTGCCATGAGTGCCATAGCTCGGTGAAGCAGCGAGAGGAGATGGGATTGCCGCCGAAAGGTTGTGATCCGGATGGGTGGCCGCTATAAAAGACGGGCCGGAAATGCTGCGTCAACAGCACCCGGCCCTGACCACAACGTGAGGTAGCACGTCATGGCTGTTTCGGATTGTATCCGCGTATGCAGACGCTGCGGCGTGGAGTTCCGCCGAACCGCGAAGGGGCAACCGACCAAATACTGCAGTCCTGAATGCCGGGACGGCAGGGACATGGCTAGGACGCCTGTGGTGGCGATCACGAGACAGTGCGCGGAATGCGGCACAGAGATGATTCTGGTGCCCAGCCGCTCGGATCAGGTGTTCTGCGGGGTCAAGTGCGCCAGCTTGGCCAGGAGAGTGCGGCGGCATTGCTCGCTATGCGGAGGCGAGTGCGGCAAGGCGGACCACCGGAACATCGGAAGCTACTGCAGCGCGGCCTGCTACCAACGCGCCAGGACGCTGGTGGCATCCGAGGCGAATGCCCTGCGAAGGATAGGCAGGAACTGGCGGTGGCAGCCAAGCGCCTTGGTTGTGGCTGAGATTGCTGCCCTCCGGCGCATTGCCAGGTGGAGTCCCGGCAAGAGCGCTACCGTGCGCCCCTGTGGCGGATGCGGGCGTAGGGCGCTGGGTATCGGAGAGTATCGACGCGCATGCCCGGAGTGCCGGCAGCACGCGAAGCGGAAGCACCGTAGGACGGAGAGCGTTAAGCGGCAGCGCCGGGTGGACAAGGCTAGACGCAGGGCGATCGAACGAGGAGCCGAAGCGGACCGGATCGACCCGATCAAGGTGTTCGAGCGGGATGGGTGGCGCTGCCACCTGTGCGGCCAGAGGACCCCGAAGGGACTGAGAGGAACCTACGAACCGATGGCCCCGGAACTGGACCACGTTGTCCCGCTGGCACTGGGTGGCGCGCACACATGGGGCAACGTGAAGTGCGCCTGCCGGGCCTGCAACCTTGCGAAGGGAGCGAGGCCGATGGGTCAACTGGGGCTGAACATCGCGGCATAGGCCCGGGGGGGAGGTGATTTATTCAGCTTCGATGCCGCTGTTAGCGAAAAATTCTCGCCATTATATTGGAGAAACGCTACTCTACTACGGACGCCCTCCCCTATCAAGGGATGAGGCTCCTCGCTCCAAGACAGCCCCTTATAAAAGGGAGATCGATAAAGAAAACATGCACGGTGATTCATTCTACTATAACGCTACCCAAGAAAATAGAGCTACTGACCCTGCTACATAGAGAGAAGAGGGAAGCGGTTGCCCACACTCTGAGAAAGGTTCCTTCTGGCGACCTTACCACCCAGCCAGCACTCACCGAGTGAGCAGTGGGACCGACGAGCACTCGTCTGGAGGATCTCCACGGCTCCTCAGCCTCCTACAATGATACCTCTCTCTCTCACCTGCTCTTCTCTACACTCTACTTTCTCCTTGCTGACTTAAGCATCAGAGGGTTGTCCCTTGGGATAACACCCGGGACTCCTTCTAACGCCTCTGCTTCCTGATGTTTGCAGACCTCCACGGGTGCGAGATGATTTTTCCAACAAATAAATAGAGAAGGTGGTACGTGGCATAGGAACCATTTTCCAGCCTCTACACTTCTTGACGCCGTTTGTGGGAACTACGAGCGAAAAGCTATGGCGCCCAGTGGAAGCCTCCGCAACACCAGCAACCAGGGCCGTAGGTCTCACCAGGGGCCCAACTTACGCTGGGAATCGTAGGAAGCTTCTTCCACTCATCCCTGACAGGAGATCACCCCAGGTGACCTCGACGAACTTCGCCAACAGATCCGGGCCCTGACAGAAGTCTGCTAGGAGCTCCAGGACCAGCGGGTCGACCCCCAGTGCATCTTACCCGAGCAAGGGGAGGACGAGAGGGACCAGACTGGGGGGAACCCCCACCAAGTGTGAGAGGCATCTGGTGCCTCGGCCATAAGGACCCGACGATCTCGCAGCATGCCCGCACCGAGGGTGCGCAACCCGCTCCACTCCAACCCAGAGATGGATCACCGACTCTAGCGCTTCGAGGAAATAGATGACAAAGTCCGATACCTGGAAGATGTCCTCTTGGGCGCCAAGAATCACGGCCTGATCGACGACGACCTGGACTTCTATGCCCTCTTCTCTAGGGAAATAATGGAAGTCCCCATCCCGCCAAAGCTTCAACTGTCATCGTTCACCTCCTACGACGGTACCACCTACCTGGTCGACCACATGCATAGCTTCGAGTCCCACCTAGTGTTCCACCGGGCCTTGGACACTGTAAAGTGTCTAGCGTTCGTAACAACCCTCCGAGAGAATGCCTGGGCTTGGTTCGAGTCCCTGCCAGCTGGGACTATTTCCTCCTTCCAGCAGATCAAAAAGCTGTTCAAGGAGAACTTCATCAGCTGCCGAAAGGTGGTTAGATCCACGGTGACCCTTTTGCTCTCAGGCAGGGCAAGGAAGAGACGCTGTGGGATTTCGTCTCTCGCTTCCGCGCGGAAGCGCTCCAGATCTCGCATCTCGACGTCGGCATCGCCACTACAGCCCTCACCCAAGGGATGCGGGACCACATCCTCCTGCTTGCCCTGCCCTTGGGGTCGAGGCTCCGGTGACCCTTCCTGACCTCCTCGCCCTAGCGCAGAAGCATGCACGCTGCGAGGAGAATACTGTGGCCCTGGGCCGCGCGGTCGGAAGTGAACGGTCCGACCGCAAGAGATCCGTCGACCCACCACAAGAGGGTCAGAGTAAGCGAGAGCGACGCGACGGAGACCGCCGCGACCACTCCGAAAAGGAAAGGGGCAATTACCGCCATTACACGCCCCTGACGGCTCTGCTTGATCAGATCCTGATGGAAATCCGCGAGGAGTCATTCCTCAAGTGGCCTCCCCGGATGAAGTCAGATCTGAGCACGAGGAGCAAGAAGAAATATTGCCATTACCATCGCGACCACGGTCACGACACCGCCGACTGCATAAACTTGAGGGACACCATCGAGGACCTCATTCGAAGAGGACTCCTCGACAAGTTCCTCGCCAAAGCCACAGAATGGCAGTGGAAGACGCCCCCGCCGATCGACAACCGGCCCAACGGAAAGGACATTATGATGATCTCTGGGGGGCCGACCGGGGGGGGGGGAGATAGCGCGAGCAAGAGGCGGCGATATGCGACGACAGTCCGCACTGCGGACCAAGGCGACGACACCCAACGTGGGATTTTCACCCCGGGCCGTCTAGGAGATCCCATTGTCTTCTCCGAGGATGACCTAGATGGTGTGACCACACCCCACTCCGATGCCTTGGTGGTCTCGGCCACCATTAACCAATGTACTATGCGTCGCATACTAGTGGATAATGAAAGCAGACCCGATGTTATTGCCTACGACTGCCTGGTTCTTATGGGAGTGGATATGTCTCGACTCGCACCATTGCACACGCCGCTATACGGTTTCTCTGGCACGACCATCCGCCCGGAAGGGCGCATCTCGCTCCTAATCACATTCGGGACCGCACTGAAAGAGGTAACCTTCCTCGCTGACTTTATCGTAGTTCATGCGATGATAGGATATAACGCCATCATCGACCGAGGGATCCTCGACACGGTTTGGGGTGTTCCTTCCTCTTATCATCAAAAGCTCAAATTCTCCACCCCCCGGGGGGTAGGGGAGGTCCGAGTTGATCAAAAGGAGTCCAGGAGATGCTACCTCATCTCCACACGTGAGCGACATCCTGAAGAGGCACCACCTGAGAAGAAGGCAAGGGCCCAAGATCTGGGATCGAGCACGAGCGCGTCGATCGAGGACTTGTACCTCATCCAAGTGGGAGAAGGTCCGAGCAGAACACTAAGGATCGGCGCGAACCTATCCGAGCACGATAAGCAAGCCTACACGAACTTTCTCACTGCTAACCAGGACGTGTTCGCTTGGTCCGAGGATGAGCTTCCCGAAATCTCACCGGAAGTTATCACACGCCAACTTAGGTTGGATCCCGCCTGCGGCCCGGTACAGTAGTGCCGAAGGCGTTGCAACCCCGAGCGACCGGCTATTATTAGGGAGCAGGTGAGCGAAAAACTACGCCATGAAGAGTGCAACACCCAGATCTGCTATCTACTACATGGTCAACGCCTATTCTTAGGAAACTTCACTGTCAGGCCTATCAGTCCCAGATCTGAGAATCAGATGTTTCTAAATTTAGCCGCGGCCAGCACAGAAGATTCAAACTTCCTTTATTAGCATGGGGTGGTAGTATCTTGAAAGAGCTTTCCAACGCCACTAACCCCGCATCGATACAACGTCGGTGATGATCGCAGCAACACTTCTTGCTGAGTCGTGCGCAGCAGAACAGCGGTTTCGGTTCGTGGACGACACCCAACGACCACCCCCGAGGCGGCCGCCTCGCCTTCCGCGAGTCCAACCAACACGCCCCCGCCCCCAAGACCTCCCAACCAGGAGTCTTCGACGCAACAGCAGCCTTCTGCATCCCCGGTCCGCCGATCAGGACGTGGGCCCCATGAGTACTAGTACGCGTCACCGTTAAAGTAGCCCCGAGTGCTGCCCGTCAACCCGAGCATGTTACTCCCAGATCCCATGTGTAGCTCTTTACCTCTCTGCGTGGAGTGGGTAGAAATCATCACCTTTGTAATTGTTACTCATTACTGTACCGGGAGTACGGGTTCGACCGAAATCATCTTCCCCACGCCCGACGCATGGAGGTGCACCCGTACCCCCACTTTAGTTGCTCGCTTTTCTAGTATAGGCTCTTGATGCCCTGCTTGTGAGCATGTTAGGCACTTAGATTGCTGTAGTTGATCACCGCTGTGAGTTGTGAGTACGAGACCCGTCTAGTGACTCGTTCCGAGCACGAGAGTGAGCCGACCACCCAAGACTCAACACCATTTTCTCAACCGTGTCGATTGACTCATTTCCCTCGCCAGGGACGATCGTGAGCGAGTGCTTCTTGTTTCGGGACATCTTTGTCCCTTCGGGAACCACGTTAGGTGATGACTTGGTTGCATGGTTGCTGGTCTTATCGATCCTCTAGTCGCGTCGTCTAGTAGAAGTCCAAGGTATGCGTCCACACCCCGAGTCTCATTGTCATCCTGCATCACTGTGTTGATGCAACATGGTAGAGTTGTGGCACATGCATCGCGACAGTTGAAGCTACATGAGGAGAACTATCCTACCCATGACCTTGAGTTGGCAGTTGTGATCTTTGCATTGAAGATTTGGAGGCATTATATGTACGGTGAGAAGTTTGAGGTATTCATTGACCATTAGAGTTTAAGGTATGTGTTCAATCAGAAGGACCTTAACCTCAAGCAGAGGAGATGGATGGAGTATATGAAGGACTATGACTTCACCCTGTCTTATCAGCTGAGCAGGATGAATACCATCGCTGATGCCTTAAGTAGGAAGGTCATGGTCAGTGCGATGATGTTGAGGAAATGGAGACTCTGGGAACAAGTGCCAGATGTAACATTTAGACTTAATGGTTCCCCGAGAGCCAAGGCCAGCTGTGCTTGTGAGCTTGACTGTCACACTAGCCATTCGTCGTCAGTTGACAGAGGCTCAGCATGTAGACCCCGAGTTACCCCAGATTTTGGCTATAGCCGATGTGGAGCTCTGCCGGGATGGTGCTATGAGATTCCAAGGTAGGCTGTACGTCCCAACCGAGGAGCCGGTGAGACGTGCAATGTTACTAGAGGCTCATGGGAGTAGGTACACTGTGCATCCGGGTGCGACGAAGATGTATCGAAACTTGAGGAGACAGTTCCGATGGCCTGGTATGAAGAGAGATGTTGCTAAGTTCGTGGCCAGGTGCCTGATCTGTCAGCAAGTGAAGGCGGAGCACCAGTGACCTGGAGGTACGCTTCAGCCCTTGGAGGTTCCTGCGTGGAAATGGACAACGTGACAACAGATTTTGTGGTGGGATTGCCGAGGACTCCGAGTGGGCATGACAACATTTGGTTGCTTGTGGATAGGTTGGCGAAGATGGCTCTGTTGTTACCGATCAGAGTCAGATGGAGTGTGCCCAAGTTGGCATGTCTTTATGTGGAGCGGATCATACCTTTACATGGAATCTCCATTAACATTGAGTCAGATCGAGATTCGCGTTTCACTTCTGGATTCTAGAAGAGTTTTCAGAGAGCTCTAGGCACTGAGTTAACTTTTAGCTCGGCTTATCATCCTCAGTCGGACGGTCAATCAGAAAGGACCATCTAGACGCTAGAAGACATGTTGAGATCATGTTGCCTTGAGTGGCAGGAGAGTTGGATTCACCATGTACCATTGGTGGAGTTTGCCTACAACAATAGCTATCATTCGAGCATTGGGAGGGCTCCCTATGAGGCGTTGTATGGGCGACCATGTCGGACTCCACTTGATTAGTTTGAGGTTGGTGAGCGTGTTATGATGGGACCAGAGTTGGTGCAACAATGTGTGAACGTGGTGCATTTGGTCCTTCAGAACATGCTGGGAGCTTAGAGTCGGCAGAAGAGATATGACGATCGAAGAAGGCAGCCCCTCAGTTTTATTGTTGACAATTGAGTATTCTTGAGGGTTTCTCCTATGAAGGGGGTAATGCGTTTTAGCAGGCATGGTAAGTTGAGTCCCCGCTATGTTGGCCCTTTTCCCATCATAGAGCGCATTGGCGAGGTTGCGTATCGATTTCAGTTACCCTCGGAGTTGGCAGCGGTGCATGATGTTTTTCTTATCTCGATGTTGCAGAAGTACATGCCTGATGACTCTCATATTTTAGAGGATTCTGTTTGGCTTGAGGTGACTCCCGATCTATCTTTCCGGAGTTCCCCATCCTTATTGAGGATCGACGAGAGCAACACCTGCGGAACAAGGTTATTCCCCTGGTTAAGGTGGTGTGGTAGTGGCACTCTGGCGGCGAGGCATCTTGGGAGCGTGAGGATGAGATACGTCAGTAGTTCCCTTACCTATTCGAGTCAGTTCCCCTCTTCTTTCTCCCATGCTTTATTTTAAATTCCAAAGATCAAATTTGTTTAAGGGGGGAGGGTTATAATATCTCGGACCCTTTGAATCTTTTTTCTCGGGTCCCGGGTTTATGTCAGAATGAATGGCGATGGGTAAACTTTTGGGTACAAAACTAGGATAAATGAGGTGCAAATTACAGCAGAATAAATCCTTCTTCCCTTCTAGTTGTATTGATTGGAAGATTGGTTCTTTTTCCATGAATCGCTCTAATGCTCGGACCACATAACAATGTAGATGGCCACATTTGAATGCTCACTTTTATCCACATTTAATTGCAAATCGTCGTATGGTCATACGCCGATTAAATAACACAATGTTTTCTCCTACATGATCCGTAACATCCAAATCTACTTAGCAATCAACGGTGCGCGTATGTAGAACCGCATGAACAACTGACCTGAATGCGATTGCGGTGGGCAAAATCCGAAACCGCTCGGTGCTCTGACAAGCCCTGAAGTTCCCTCTGCCTCTCCCTCACGATCCTCATGAGCAGATCAAGCCGCGCCTGCCTCCCGCGCAGTCTCAGCAAGTCCCTTCTAATATGCTCAGGCTGGCCCTCCTCCTGCTCCGTCACTGATCCATCCCGACTGCGCTGATCCTGATCCGTAGCCCGTTCTTCTCTCCTCCCAACTCGTGCATCCCTACGCTGGGTCGCCATTTGCACCCGCTCCCTGACAAGCCTCACCCTTCCACGCTCGGTCTCTCCGAGCAACTCAGCTCTCGGGCCCTCGTTCCTCTGAGAGGGAACTGGAGACCCAGGATGGCTCGAGCCACCCTCGGTCACCCAGCCTCGCACAATCTGCCTCACTCTCTCCCTCTCACCTTCCCCAAGATCAGGCGACTGTTCCCTGCTAGACCCGCGGTCCTCTTCATCATCTTCTCCATGGCTCCTCTCAGTGGGCAACGGCCTGTCAGACCACTGGGAGTACTCATTCTCCTCACTCTCACTCCTGTCCACCCCGCCCTCGAACCCATTCCTGTTCCCATTTGATACCAAACTCCCGCGCTGCCCCTCCGCAGAGTCGTCCTCAAGTTCCCTCCACCTCTGCAGGATCGAGAACGCGCGGGCAGCCACCGGCCGCTCCACAGCCGAGGCCACGTTCCCACCGCCCGGAGTCGTGCACTGCCGGCTCTCCCCGAGGAACGACGAGTTCAGCATGGAGACCGCGTGGAGGCCCGCGAGGGCCATGAGCTCGGACTCGCGGTTCCGCCGCTCGATGGTGGTGATCATCTCCTCGGCCTGGCGGGCGACCCACCGGCTGAGGATCCTGGACTGACGCCGCCGCGCGGCCGACGACTCCGCCTGGTCCTCCCCGTCGAGGTCGGCGCGCCGCCGCCGGCGGGCGAGCTGGTCGGGGCCCTCCCCGGCGGCAGCGGCTGCGGCCTCCTCCTCCTCCGCGGGATCGCGGCCGGAGGAGCAGGAAGCGAAAGCGGCGCCAACGCACCCGTCAAGGTGGCCCCTGACCAGCTCCTCCAGGCCACGGCAGAACTCAATGTCGGCGGCCGTAACTCCAGCAGCGGCATCCGCCTGCTTCTGGCGGAAGTCCGTCATGGCCGGAATCCCCCCTCCCCCCAACAGAAGAATTAGAAACCTCGCCCCCCGCCCCGCATTAGCGCCAAT
Organism: Amorphophallus titanum; assembly: GCA_024336825.1. Lineage (NCBI taxonomy): Eukaryota > Viridiplantae > Streptophyta > Magnoliopsida > Alismatales > Araceae > Amorphophallus > Amorphophallus titanum. The sequence goes on from JANBPO010009398.1 coordinate 712,545, forward strand.
GCTCGAAACCCTAGCTAGTGGCCGCAGCGACGACGGTGGCGCCGGGGCAAACCCGAGATGGAGCCCATTAGAACCCCGGAGAAGGGGCCAGCGGAGGTAGATGCGCAGGAAATGGTGGGAGTGCAGAGGGGTTTGGGGGAAAGAAAGGGGCGATGGGGCAATGGCGCCGGCTGCGGAAGGCCCCCGCGGGAACGCGAGAATGAAGGCGGGAGGCCACTGTGGAGATGCTTATATATACTTAGGAAGGACAAAGCCGTGGGGGGGAGGAGACCAAAGAGACGGCGGCAGCACAAGGCAAAGGAAAGCAGCCCACTTGGTCCCCAATAAGAAGAATCGACACTCACCCGCGAAAAGGTATACAGCAGATGCAAGGAACACGATCGCCGACGGAATGAACACAACCATCCAGTAGTAATCCGCGGCCTCCTCGTCGGTCAAGTAAAACGTCCCTCCATACTGACGCACGTCGGACTCCTTCAGCGACAGCCCCTGGATCCTCCTATCCCGGCAGAACGGCCGCCGCCCGACCTCCCCGGGGAAGACGATGCTCAGGCTCGCGGACACGGCGACGAGGACCGCGAAGCACACGAACACGGCGAGCGCCCCCACCAGCGGCCGCTGAAGGCGCCCCCACGCCTTCTCCTCCTCGCGGAGGCTATCATACTCGTGCTTCGGCATGAACGCCTGGCGAAGAGCATCGCCTATGATGGCCATGAAGGCGGCCCCCACCGGGAAGGGAAATTAACCTTCCCTTATCAGCTCCGGATCAGCCGAGGCCACCCGTAGACCGTAACATAGAAGCAACCAAAAGCACGGATGGGGGGAGAAGAATCCCTCCGATTGCGCCGCAGATCTGCTCCAAACCGAAGCCTCAGTCGGAGACGACGCGCATGGAGGGATCGGGAGCCGCAAGGTTAGGGTTTTCGGTGTCGCGGGCTCCGCAAGAAGCGGTGAGGGATCTAGGGTTTCAAAGGGTCCTACTGTGCAGAAATCGAAGCCCTAGTTCACTTGTTCTCCGAGCAGGAAGCGGCAGCCACGGTAGGATCAGGAGATGAAGGGGCACGCCGGAATCCCGGTGTAGTTGGCAACGGCGGGAGGGGATTTTTCTTCCTCTCTCTCTCTCTCTCTCTGTGATGGGAGATCGCCGTCGCCGCCCTCGCGGGTTTCTCTTCCTCTCCACCATAGTCCGGGAAGGTGGAGCGTGGGACAACGGTCGCACAGTGCAAAACTGCAAACACGTGGGGCCCACTAAAAGGGCCATTTCTGCACCGCCGCATTGATCCTGGCCAATAGAATTATGCCACGTTATTTGTCGGTGGAAGGGGTCATGAAGCCGGGGAAGACAGTGACGTTGCGAATCTGAGCTCTGTTATTATTGCTTATTTATAGGGATATATATAAACACATATCCAAAGAATCTTAACATTTTACTCTATACTCTCATATGTATCTCACTCCCGATCATGTTTCAGACTGCACAAAAAGAGGTAACCTTCCTCACCGACTTTACCGTAGTTTGCACGATGGCAGGATATAACGCCATCATTGGCTAAGGGATCCTCAGCACGCTTCTAGGCATTCCCTCCACTTATCATTAGAAGCTTATATTCCCCAGCCCCCGAAGGGTAGGGGAGGTCCGAGGAGGCCAAATTGAGTCTAGGAGATGCTACCTCATCTCTACGCGTGATTGACATCCTGAAGAAGTACCACCTAAGAAGTGGGTGAGGACCCAAGATCCAGGCCCGAGCACGAGCACTCTGGTGGAAGACTTGTACCTCATCTAGGTGGGAGAATACCCAGGCAGAATGTTAAAGATCGGCGCAAACTTATCCGAGCACGATAAGCAAGCCTATGCAAGTTTTCTCAATACCAACTAGGATGTGTTCGCTTGGTCAGAGGATGAGCTTCCCAAAATACCATCAGAGGTCATCACGTACCAACTAAGGTTGGATCCCACTTGCCACCCAGTCTAGCAGTGCCGAAGGTGTTGCAACCCCGAGCAACAGACTATTATCAGGGAATAGGTTAGCGAAAAGCTGCACTCAGGGCTACTCTGGCCTACTCAATACCCGAACTGGGTAGCCAAAGTGGTCATGGTCCCCAAGAGCAATGAAAAGTGATAGATGTGTGACAACTACATCGATCTCAAAAAAGCTACACCCAAGGATAGCTTTCCCATGTCACGGATCGACCAACTAGTCGATGCAACGGCCGGGCATGAAATGTTGAGCTTCTTAGATGCCTACTCCGGTTATCACCAGATCAGCATGCATAAACCCGACCGGGACAAGATCGCATTCATCACCAATCATGGCCTATACTGCTACACCCAAATGCCGTTCGGGCTGTAGAATGCGGGGGCAACCTACCAATTGCTTGTCAACCACAAGTTCGACTCACAGATCGACCGCAACATGGAGGTATATATCGATGACATGCTCGTGAAAATCCTCCAAGCCGCCGAGCACTTGGGTGACCTGGCGGAGACCTTTGCCACGCTCAGAAGATACAACATGAAGCTCAACCCAGCAAAATGTGCATTCGGAGTACGATCGGGGAAATTCTTGGGCTTCCTCTCCACCCACTGGGGGATCGAGGCCAACCCCGACCAAATTCGAGCGGTGCTGGAGATGCAGCGGCCAAGGCGAGTGAGGGACTTATAGTGCCTCACCGGTCGCGTCGCCGCCTTGCTCGGTTCCCATCCCGAGCCGCCGAACGGTGCCTCCCCTTTTTCCGATTGATCAAGCAAGCCATTCAAGCGCCGAAGAAGAAAGGGCAGATCGACTGGGACCAGGAGTGCGAGCAGGCATTCCAAGAATTAAAACGCTACCTGGCGACCTCTCCCGTCCTCGCCAAGCCACAAAAAGAAGAGTTACTCCTCTACCTGTCTGTGACGCCAATCACAATGAGCGTCGTACTCACACGGGAAGAGGCAGGGGTCATGAGGCCCGTCTACTACGTCAGTCGAGCGTTGCAAGGCCCGGAATTCCAGTACTCGCGAACAGAAAAGTTCGCCCTTGGGCTCATCACGGATGCTCGCGAGCTACGACCATACTTCCTGGCTCACCCAATCGTTGTCCTCACCGACCAACCATTGCGACAAATCCTCCAGAACCCTGACACCTAGGGCAGGCTGATCAAATGGGCAATCGAGTTGGGGGAATTCGACGTCAAGTTCCGCCCGAGGACGGCGATCAAGGCTCAAGCCCTCGCCGACTTCGTGGCCGAGTGCACCATACCCGCTGAAGACTCACCTGAGCAATCCTCCGGACCCACGTGAGAGCTGTACGTCGACGGATCGTCCTGCGCCGCGAGGAGCGGAGCAGGGTTGGTCCTACTCTCTCCGGAAGGGCTCGAGCTTTAGTACGCCTTGCGATTCAACTTTCCAACCACGAACAACGTAGCCGAATACGAGGCACTCCTCTCAGGCTGCGCATGGCAAAACACTTGGGGGCGACCAGCGTACGAGCGTATAGCGACTCCATGCTCATCGCCAACCAGGTGAGGGGGGAATTTGAAGCACGCGAACCCTCCATGGTCAAGTACTTGGAGCAAGCCAGGGCCGCGGCAAAGGAGTTCTCCCACTTCGAGGTGGTTCATATTCCACGAGAGGAGAACGTCCGAGCAGACGCCCTATCTCGCCTGGCGTCAGCCACCGCGGTCTCCAACTCAAGGTTGGTCCTAATAGAAGAATTGTCGACGCCGAGCATAGATGAGCCAACCCCCCAGGTAAACGTCATCGACAACGAACCCTCCTGGATGGACCCCCTCTTGGATTTCCTCCTTCGACAACAGCTCCCGAGCGACCGCCTCAAGGCTCGGCGCACGCGAGCAAGAGCGGCCCACTTCACAGTGGTGGACGGCAGATTATATCGCCGCTCCCTCTCAGTTCCACTATTAAAGTGCTTGTTCCCTACGGAAGCCAACTAGGCCATCCAGAAGATCCACAAAGAACTCTGCGGAAGCCATGTAGTGGGGCGAGCACTCGCGCGGATGCTAATCCGGCAAGGATACTGGTGGCCCACCTTGCAGCAAGACTGCCTCGACTATGTTCGGAGGTGCCCTCAATGTCAGAAATTCTCTCGCCTACATCACCAACCGGCTACGCAGCTACACGCCCTGATGGAGCCTCGCCCATTTGCCCGGTGGGGGGTGGACATACTGGGTCCCTTTCCCGAGACACAAGGGAGGAAGAAATTCCTCATAGTCGCCATTGATTACTTCACCAAATGGATCGAAGCTGAACCATTGGGGAAGATCACGAGCGAAGCGACGTGCAAGTTCATGTTGCGGAGCATCATCTGCCGCTTCGGGATCCCAAGGGTTCTCACAACTGACAACGGCAGACAGTTCACGAGCACCACTTTTCAGGAGAAGTGCTCGGAGCTGGGGATTTGGAACCACTACACTTCGGTGGGGCACCCCCAGGCCAACGGGTTGGTAGAGTTTGGGGGCCGTGCCAGCGAAGGTTGCACGAGGTATAAAAAGAGGACAGAAAGGATTGAGGGGGAGGGGTTCGTGCAGATTTTTAAAGAGGGGGGTAAACCCCGTGCAACTTTTTTTTAGGAGAGGGGTATACCCCGTGCAATTTTGAGGAAAACGTGGTGCGTGCAGGAATTGTTTCAAGGACGGGAGGAGACGGTGAGTGTGCCAGTGAAGGGGTTGATGTGCCGTTGAAGGATGCAAGGCTCACTTCTTCTTGATGGCTTTAAGGCCTCTCTTTTCTTCCGTCTCTTTTTTTTTCTTTTCTATTTTAATTATTTGATCTCCATGACTAATTAATGGACTCTCTCTTCCTGTCTTTGATCATTTTTGTTGTCTTTCTTTCTACGTTATTCTCGGTCCCTTACACTCAGTTAAGGCACTTGCAGTTTATTGCCCATTTTATTTACTACTCCCCTCTGTTCTTCCACGTATTATAGTCCTTAGCAAAAATTTTGGCAGCACCTCCCCTTGACCCAGGATGTAAGGGAAGTGCAGGGGACGCGCCCACAAGGAGTGGCGGAACCCGTCTATTAGAGGTGGGCGTCCGGAGACGGCAACACCTTTATAAAATGTTGGGAAACTTCGAGGAAAACTCACGGGGGCGAGGGTGTCCCTGTGGCAGATGAGGGAGATGGAGAGCACAGCCAAGGGCTGCAATGGGTCACCCTGCATGATGCTGTGGCCTGGTATTTCCTATGGAGACCTATAAAAAGAGCGGGGAGGTCGACCCAAACACAAGGCGACGCAGAACTCAGACGGAGGGGGATGAGAAACCCAAAGAAATGGGAGTTTTATTCATGAAAAGGAAGGGCCACAGACGGCCACATGCATCCAGACATAGGGGGAAGGAGATGCAACAGGGAGGAGGGGTAGAGCATAAGCTCCTCCCCCCTTTTTTCTTCTTTTCTCTCTTCTTCTTCTCTTCTCACGGGCGGTGGTGGCGGAGCAGGCTCCTTCTCTTCTTCTCTTCTTCTTCTGGGTGTCTCTCTCTTCCTGTGTGTGTCGTCCCCCCCCTTTTGCCTCTCTGTCGTCTCTGTCTCTCCCTTCTTCGTCGGAGAAGAGGGGCTTTTATAGCCCCACCACAGCGGGCGTGGTCGAGTGGCGGGAAATATCCCTATTAAATGGGATTTGACCTCCCGTCCTCGGTGGCAGGGGAATAGGCAGTGTGGCTCTCCCCTTGGGAGACACCTCAGCGAGCTCACTGCGCACCAGAGATCTTTGGGGATGGGCATCACGTCGTTCTGCCGGATGCACCGGGTAGAGGGGTTCAGGGCGTACCGCCAAGGAGCCAGTAGGCTATGCCACTGGAAGACTGGAGAAGTGTGCCGTTGGAAGGCCACCAACGCATGCCGTTGAAGGAGCTTGTAGGCGTGCCATTGAAGGGGCTTGTCCAGGGAGCGTACCACTGAGCGAGGTGCACCGCTGGGCGATGGCCTGGTGTGACGTACCATCGGAGAAGCCACGGATGGGTGCGCCGATGAGGGACTCCCTCTGTGGCTGTGCCGGGCAAGCTACCCAGCAGAGCGTACCGGGGAGAGGGCACGCGGGTGTGTGCCGGCAAAGGACCCATGGGGTGTGCCGGCGAAGGCCGTGTGCCACTGAGCTTACGCCAGTGGGTGTGCCGTTGAAGGCTATGCCAAGCATGCTTTGAAGGGGCGCATGAGTGTGCCATTGAAGGGCGCATGGCGCGCCGCTGAGGGCTGCAAGGGCGTGCTGTTGAACGACCACTGGGGCGTGCCGTTGAATGACTACCAGTTGAGCTTTTGAAAGGGCACATGAGTGTGCCGTTGAAGGGCATGAATGGTGCGCCGTTGAAGGCTTGTGGGGGTGCACCATTGAAGGCACTTGCAGTGTGCCATTGAAGGTTACGCCAAGCTCTCTTTAAGAGGTATATGAGTGTGCCGTTGAAGGGTACATGGGTGTGCCGTTGAAGGCTATTGAGGGTGTGCCATTGAAGGCACTTTGTAGCGCGTCGTTGAAGGCACATTGTATTCCGGCGAAGAAGCACCAGGAGTGTGTCGGCGAAGCCCACGCTAGGCGTGCCGTTGAAGGCCTGCTGGGGTGTGCCGCTGGAGGGCACGTTGGAGTGTGCCGTTGAAGGCTACGCCAAGCTCTCTTTAAGGGGTATATGAGTGTGCCGTTGAAGGGCACATGGGCGTGCCGTTGAAGGCTATTGAGGGTGTGTTGTTGAAGGCACTTTGTAGTGCATCGTTGAAGGCACATGGTGTGCCGGCGAAGAAGCACCAGGAGTGTGCCGGCGAAGCCCACGCTAGGCGTGCCGTTGAAGGCCTGCTAGGGTGTGCCGCTGGAGGGCACGTTGGAGTGTGTCGTTGAAGGCTACGCCAAGCTCTCTTTAAGGGGTATATGAGTGTGCCGTTGAAGGGCACATAGGCGTGCCGTTGAAGGCTATTGAGGGTGTGCCGTTGAAGGCACTTTGTAGCGCGTCGTTGAAGGCACATGGTGTGCCGGTGAAGAAGCACCAGGAGTGTGCCGGCGAAGCCTACACTAGGCGTGCCGTTGAAGGCTTGCTGGGGTGTGCCGCTGGAGGGCACGTTGGAGTGTGCCGTTGAAGGCTACGCCAGGTTTTCTTGAAGGGGCTCGTGGGTGTGCCACTGAAGGGCATAGGAGCATGATAAAAGGTGGATCTTGGGCCTGTCTTGGGCCGATGTGGATCTGTTTGATTCTCTTCGGGGGCCCACGAATGGTGAGCGTTCCAGGGGCTGGTTTCTCTTCGTTGTCGCGATTCCGGAGACGGCTCCACGGCAGCATGTTGTTTGTTCGGAGGGTCCGGATAGGACGTGCTCTCCATGGTCTCTTCGGTTGAAACTGTTGTTGCTGTTGGACTGGTAGGGACGTATGGATGTGCGATTTTACATGTCCACAGACTTTTGCTGTCCCTAAGGGATCCCCGACTCATCAACTCCTCGACCTGCCGTTGGAGTTCGGCATGGTCTGTAGAAGGAATAGGGCGTCTTCATGCGCTCCGCTAAGAGAGACGCATTTGTCTTGTCATCAGGCTTTTTACCCTTGCCTTTGGACTTTCCTTCTCCCTTGTCTCTGTTCGTCGGGGAGAAGTCCACAGCATTTACCTCCTTGCCGCTAGCCAGACGGTCTTTGGAGAGTTTGCCTTTCGCAGAAGTTTGTACAGGATGATTGGCGAAGAACATTTCAATCTCCGCCACCACCGTATTCAACTGGTCAAAACTCCTGATATTGGAACGCAGAAGCTTTTCACTGACCTCCGCCGATAAACCCCTGCGGCAGATGGTGATAGTTTCTTCGGGCGTTGGAGGATTATCACAGCGCATGCTGACGTCCCTCTATCGCTTGATGAAGTCCAACGCTGTTTCACCCTTCTTCTGCCGGAGGGCACAGAGCTTCGCCAGGGAGATTTTGCGTTCAACCATTTGGAAACGGACGACGAACTTCTTTTACATATTCGCCCAATCGGCTACTGAGTTGGACTTTAATGTGGAGTACCACTGGAAGGCGGTGCCAGTCAATGACGTGGCAAAGTACCGCAACAAATATGCTTCTTCCAATGCCAATTCACCCATGGCCGTCATATAATAGGCCAGGTGTTCATGTGGGGAGCCCTGCCCGTTGAACTTCTGAAGTTTCGGGGCCTTCGGGCAATCGGGCGAAATCTTCTTGAATAGATGGTGGAGGTGATAAGGCACATTGTATAAATCAACAGCGGCCACACCCTCACCATGTTGGGCAAACGTCGCCTCCACGATGCACTCGATCATCTGCCTCTGCGCCATGAGGCTTTCTGCAACCGGAGCAACAGATGACCGCGCAATGGCTTCATGCCGCGGAACTTCAAAGTCCACCACCAGTGGCAATTTTGCGACGGTGACGGAGGCATTAGCGGCGACTGGAATGGGGGAAGGCTGTTGCTCCACTCCAGTGGATGCCGCTGGAGGTTGAACAGGGGCCTCCTTTTCGCGTAAGAGCGATTGCAGGAGATTCTTGAATTCTTGGTTCTCACGCCGGAGTTCTTCCAAAGCGGGAGTATATGCCTCCTCCCTCAAATCTTCCTCGTGCCGGGGGTGGCTATCCCCATCAACACTATGAACGTCCACTTGACGCTCTTCATGCTGTACCGGGTCGAGCTGATACGTCCCAGCAGCCGGTGCCTGTTGCGTCTGCGCCAGGGTCCGGGACACGGGTCTTGACCTCCTCAAATATTGAAGAGACTGGTTGAGCTTCCCCGAGATGTCCTCTTGCTGCTTGTCGCCGGAGGTGGCGTAGCAGGTGAACACTTTGACAGAATCATCAGTCACCTGAACCACCTGCTTTTTCTTGGGTGGTTGTCAATCCGGCTTGGGCGACATCCCTAGTCTGTCGAAGACAAAAACTCAGGATGAGAAAGCTTGAGGGGAGCAATCCTCCACCGTTTGCGTGGAACTGGCCCACAGGGAGGTCGGTCGCACCTTCTTGCCAGTTCCTCAGCTCTTTTGCCCTCGTAGGGGCTGAGTTGTAGACCTCAGAGAGACCGAGGCCTCAGTGCTTGTCGGACTCCGCATTTGTTGAAAATCCGACATGCGGAAGGGCTCCTCCGCCCTTGCGGGCCTTATAATTCGGGCCTCGTCCTTGGTGACCCAAATTTTCTTCAAGTGGAGCTAGCGCTCCTCCACTGAGTTGCCCCCTGTCCTTGATAGGGGAGCTCGTGGCTTGGGCCGCTGCAAGGGGCCCTGGGTTACCGCTAGTATGGCAGGCTTCTTCTTCTTCGCTCCGTTCTCCCGAACTTGTCGCAGGAGTTTGAAGCGATTGGAGGTGGGGATGATTGGGACATGACGGTCACGTGGCAAGATCGGCTCGCCTCCATCGAGCCGAATGCGATATCCCCGACAATCACGGTCTTGCCGGAGCGAGATGTTACCGCTGCAGGCTGTGTACCCTTACGGCTACGGCGCTGCCCACGTTGAGCAGGAGCGACGTTGGCGACACCTGCCAAAGGCTTGGCGTCATTGCGGCTGCGGCGCTGCCCCTGTTGAGCAGGGGCAGCACCTCAGAGGTCGGCCGCAGTAGAACTGGAGCCGTTGAGGCGGCGACGTTGCCCCCGTTGAGCAAGGGTGGCGCCCACAGTAATCTGGTTGACCGAGAAAACTCGGCCATTTGTTGAGACGAAGGGGTTGACACCCCTGGTCTGTGGAGAACTGACCGGGAGGACCCGGCTGGCTGCTGTAGTAGAGGGCCTGACACCCCCAACGGCTGACCTCTCGGCCGAGCGAACTCAGCCGATTGTTGAAGCCGAGAGCCTGACACCCCCGACAGTTGTCTTTCTGACACCCCCGACAGTTGGCTTGTTGGCCGAGCAGACTCGGCCAGTTGCTGAAGCGGAGGGCCTGACACCCTTAGTGGTTGTTGCTGCAGACGTGGCTGAGTTGGCCTCAACCACGGGTACCACGCCCAGTTAGAAGGGCGAGCCGACAACCGCTGGGAAGTCACCGAAGACGAGTGGGGTCGCCAGGTATCCGAACCTGGCGTGGTTGGCAATGACCTGGGGGCCGTAGGTGATGACGGCCATCGCTGCTATTGCTGTTGTTGGTGGTGGGGGTGGTCCGTAGCACGAATGCAGAAGTGCGCCTGAGCACAAAAAGCTCTCAAACGAGCAGAGGGATGTGCCCTCCTCTTCCCGTCCTGTAAGAGGAAGAGGAGGGTGATCAGAACCTTAAAGAAGGTTTAGAAACTTTTTTTGACAGAAAGAAGAAAGGCGGGAAAGGTCCCACCGGGCGTGCCAGTCTATGAGATCACAGAATTGTTTTATCGTAGATAAAATAGAGATTTAAAAATGTTCTTGTTGAAAAGAAATATTCCTCCTCTGTATATAGAGGGTTATTCCGTGGGTGCGCATGATATCAGACGATTCGGGTTCGGGTGCTGGACCGCTCCCCACTGACCGAAGTCAGTGTTGATTTACATCGGCTTAATGTCCGAACACCTTTATTTCATGTTTTTGGGGTGTGCGCCGATCCAACATTTTGATCGCATTTTTGGGGTTTAAATAGGTCCTCCCAGTGCTAGAGAGGTAGGGGACTAGTTTCCCCTTGTTTTCCCCTTCACGTGGGCGTGAATGGGGAGTGGAATTGAGTTTTCTATGTGATTTGCCGTTTTTGGATTCAGGATGCCTTAATGGTCCTTCCAGTGACCGCTAGGCGTCAGGCGGTCTTGTAGGGGACCGCCAGGGTCCCCGTATGTCAGTTCGAGCTTTACAGTCGCACGATAGACTGCCAAGGTCCTTAGCGTCCCAGGGGTAGACCGCTAGGTTCTGCCTTGCGGTCCAAAGGGTGACCGTTTGACCGTGTTTTGGTCAATGAGAGGTTGGTGGGGCAGCGGTCTTATGACTGACTGCTAGGCATCGCCTAGCGGTCAGGCAAAAGATCGCCACTCTTCCTAGTGGTCCGATAGGTGACCGCTAGGCGTTTGTGAGTTCATAGAGCTTAGCGGTCCAAGGGAGACTGCTAGGCTGGCCTTAGTGGTCCAGAGATAGGCCGCTAGTCTCTCTAGTGGTCCAAGGTAGGGCCGCTAGGCGATTTTCATGCTCGTAGTGTCCGTTTTGCATCGTGTTGGTCTCTGGTCGGTCCGGTTGAGACCCAGTGACCGACCTATGACCTCGTCAGTGTCCCAGACACCATGGGTTTCATGTTCGTGTTTTAGGGGTGTCTGGAGGTACCGCGTTACCTCGGCTAGCATGCTCATGAGTCCTGGGGTCCGAGTGACCCCGTGTGTGTTCTGAGTTCCGAGGGGGCCGTGTGTATGGCCTTGGACTGTGAGTCCAGTTGACCAGCCTGGGGGCTGGGAATTTTTCATGTGTCACTGTGGTTTCAGATCTAGGGATTAGGCCTGATCGACGGCGCAGTGCCGTCACGTGCGACGATCTTGACCTGAGTCAAGGACCGTTGAATTTCATAGGTCTAGTGGACTGTCCAGAGTCTAGTGGCCGCAAGCCACTTCTTCCTTCGGGTTACTCGCGATGGGTGCGTGCATGATTTTCTGTGTTCACGTTCTGTGAGCCCCCACTAGTCGTAACTTTTCCACGGCACGAGTGTGCTGGCCCACTGGGAGTGGTGGTGTGGCGTACCCGAGAGAGACGGTGAGTAGACTGGTTACCGTAAGGTCCCCATGCATAGCCGAGTCCTGGCTCGAGGGGAATTACCCGCTAGAGGATAATCCTAGGGCGTATGGTCTGAGTGTGCACATGAGGTTGGGGGCGTCGGACAGCGCTGACGAGCGCGACCCCAGCTAGTCCTTGTTTGTGGTACTGGTTACTTGGTGTGTCTTTGTCTCCGCCTGGGGCGTTGTAGCTAGACACTTGTGACACGGTGCAAGACATCAGGGGACGCATCCGGCCTTGCTTCTGGTGGGCGGTACTCCCGTCACGTGACGTGAGTTGTCGTGTCTCAGGTTTTCATTTTTCATCTGCGAGACGGGGCTTCGCGTGAGTTTCGGGAGGGTTCCCGTAGTCGAGGTCTGGGGTTTCTGGTGAGTGTCACCGATGGCTTTCCCCAGGCAGTGCTGAGGTCACGACGGCAAGGTCGTAACTGTATTTCCAGACCGCGTGGTTTTGGTGTGGACCCTTGTCTGTGAGGACAGGCCTCCACGATGGAGACGTCGTGTCATTTCCCTGGTAGCGTGACTAGGGTGGTCGTAGTCTGGTGGTTCGTGTCTGGTTGTTCCCCGACCGTGGGATCAGGGTGTTGGGTTCCGTTCTAGTACAGTAGGAGTAGCTGTAGAGCCAAGGTTTTACTGGCCACCGTGTTTACTGTTCCTACTGTTACTATTGTTCTTGTCGTAGTTGCTACTTTCCGTATCACTGTTGTTTTTGGTTGGAGTTTCACAGGACCCCTACTGAGCCAATGATAGGAGACTCACCCCTAGTTTTCAGGTGCGGCGGTTCTTCCTTGAGGTTCGAGGACGTTGCGTGGTGGTCCTTAGTTGTCAGTTCTCCGGGCCGAGTATTCTTGGCATGTGGTACGTTTTACTATTTTAGACTGTACTTTCTGTTAAACTGGACTCTGTTGTAGTTAGATATTTATTTCTGTTATATCTGTTGTCCTGCTTTATTTCCTATTTCTATGTACACCACACCTATCCTTTAACCCTTCCGAGTCTTCAGACTCGTGGGTGGCGGGCTTAGGTTCGAGACGTGCCGGTTCCTTTCCGGTACTCGGATCCCGGGTCGTTACATCAAGTGTCCTTCGTAACCTCGTGCCCTGTAGAGGGTTGTTCCCATGTGGCTTGGTGTTTCGCTAAGGATTATTCCTGCATGGTTTGTTACAGTGGGTTGTTCCCGTGTGGTTTGGGTTTTCACAGAGGCTTATTCCCACATGATCCATGTGCATGTGAGCCAGTGGTGCTCTGGTGATTCCTGTTTCGACTGTGTTCTTACCTTCAGTGATACCCCACTAGTCGTACCCCTACCAGGTGTGTGAGAACCCACCTACCTAGGAGAGGTGGAGGGCTTTCCCCAGAGACGGTTTTGAACTGGTTATCATGGGCCCTTGTGCATGTAGGCGTTGAGGACTTTGTCTACGTTCTTGAAGCAGGCATTGAGGACTCTATCCACTCTTGGTTCAGCCGGAGTCTGGGCTAGGGAAAACCGATCGTATGGCCTAGCTTTTAAGGACTCTGTCTAGTGTATGCATAGGTGGTTGGGGGCTCGGAAGCTGTGTTGACGAGCATGGACCCCAAATAGTCCTAGTATTGTAGGGTGTGTATGTGTGTGTGTGTCTCACTGCCACGCTCTTGGACTACTAGAGATCTGTGCGTGAGACAAGAGGCACGGTGTAAGAAGTTAGTGGACGCGTCCAGCCTTACTTTTAATGGGTGGTTTCTCCTGTCACTCGAGCGGTGGTTCTCCCAGTTGTTGAGGTAGTGGTTTCCCGACAGTGAGGTCATGGTCCTCTTGACAATTGAGGTGGTGGTTTTCCCGACCACGAGATGGCCAGAGAGTTGGGAGAATCTTATTGGAAATAGCTTCAATAGAGTGTACCATGGAAATACTTTTAACCTTAACCACTTGCCCCTGGAATGGAAACTTGAGGCACTGATAGGCGGTAGAAGGTACAGCATGAAGGATGTCTATCCACGGATGACCCAAGATGGCCTTGAATATCAGATCAATATCTAACACATAAAATTCTACGGGCATCGAAAATGGCCCGAGCTCTGCTTGAACGGCAATCACCCCATGGCATGATGCCCTTCTGGAATTGTCATAAGCTGCTATGGTTGTTGGAGTTGGCCTCAACATGTCTTCAGAGATATTGCAGGCGCGCAGAGTGCTGAGTGGGTAGACATTTATGGAGGCCCCTGTGTCAACCAAAACCGCATCTATAGCTACCTTATTCAAGGTGATGGAGATGCATAGCTGCATTAGGCGAGATTTCGGGGGTGCCAACTCTGACTCTGAAAAATAAATGGCTAGCCCTTTTGTGATTGTGGCCAAAGCCGATGGCAAACTATCTACTGCCATGTCCTCGCTAACCACGACCTTCTGAAGAAAGGCCTTTAAAGCATCATGGTGCAGTGTGGATCACTTAACCAACTCCAGAATTAAAATCTTGGCCGGCGTCCGGTTTAAGTGCTACAATAAATCATACCTTGTGCCAGGTAGGGGGTCTGTTTCTTTCTGTTCAACTACTGCTATTGGAAACTGAGGGTTGGGTGCAAGTGCACTCGTAGAGGGATAACTTCTCTGAAATAAACACCCGCTCCACAGGGCAAGGTTCTGTGCCGGCATGGTATTGGATGGACTCCCTAGAGGTGAGTTAATGGGTCCTGTGGGGTGAATAAGGGGTGTAGAAGTAGGAGTGATGATGGTGGAAGCAGGTGTGACAGGCCCTGGCGGGGGGATGATAGGCGACGGGGTAAGTGAGGGGGTGACAATGGTGGGCGTGACGGGTGATGGTGCGAGGATTGGCGAAGCAATGGGGGATGCGGTAGGCAAGATGAGGGGTCTAGGGGGAATGGTGGATGTGGTGGAAGTTATAATGGTGGGCCGAATGATGGAGGGAATAGATGGCGGCGGGGGGTTGTTGTATGTGTGGTGGAAGGACAAAAGACAAGTGAGAGTCTCGTCATCATAGGACAACCCAGCATTGGGAGCTGGGCAGTGGATAATGTTCACTTGGACCGGGGCCGACGGCTACAGTTGTGGAGCAGGCGAGTGGTTCGATAACGGATTCTGATGAATCTCAAGTTCTTGTGCGGGCTGCTACTGCTACTGAGGTTTAGGTTGCTGTGGCTGCTACTACTGCACCGACTGCTACGGCCTTGGCACCTATCTCCTTCTTTCTTTAATATCTTCAATCAACTTGCGCATTTGTGCCCAGTCAATTCTCTGTCCTTCATGCAAATCATAAACAAGATCATAGAACTGATAGCACCTCTCAATAGTGTGTCCGGGCTGTCGATAGTATATGCAATATCTGGACTAGTCGACGGCCAGATTCTAGTTCGGGCGTTCCAGAGGAAGCTAGAGATCACCCGTGTACATAAGAGCCGAGAAAATATCCAGGAGCATTTCAGGAAGTGGAGGGTAATGGGCTCTTTTGGGACCCGGGCGAGCAGGTGCGTAGCCATTTGGTGGAGGGGCATTGTGACACTGTGGCAGCTGTTGCAGCTGTTGTGGCTGTTGTGGAGCAAGGAAAGATGATTGGGTGGTTGGTGGAGTGGTGAAGTGGGGGTTACGGGGTGGTTGCTGGAAGCAAGGGGGAGTAGATTGGTTGGGGAAGTGGACAGCCTGCACCTGCTCATTCGTTTGGACTCCTTCGGTAACTGAACCCTGGGTTTTTCTAGTGGGTTTAGGCTTCTAGGCCTCAAACAGGGAGTGAATAGGGGAGTCCTTAAATTGGGTCTGGATGAACCGGGCCCTACTGTACAACTGGTGCATGTTGAAGATGTCATTCATAGCCAAGATATTTCTAAAAGTGGGGGTGGCATTGGAGATCAACAGTTTTACTTTTTCTTCTTCTGGAATCTACCCGGGCACACGAGAGGCCATCTGCCTCCATTTGTCAGCATAGGTGGCGAAGTCTTCATCGGCCTTCATCTTCTCGACCACTAAATCAGTGAAGGAATACTCCGAGTCCACCCGGTCTTGGAACCCCTGAATAAACATTTCTTTAACAACTTTAAAACTTTCCGCCTCTTCCAATGGTAGCGTATAGAATCATTCTAGCACTACCCATCCAACGAGTAGCGAAAGAGATATGCCATGAGGCGATGGTCATATTGGAATTGCGCCGACTTGTATAAGAACTCCCTTATATGAATTAAGGGGTTACCATCCCCATTGTACTTCCAGTATGTGGGGAGCTCAGACTAGGGTGGGAAATGGATGTCACGGAAATTAAGAACTGGGATGTCAGCAAGAGATTGTGGGCTGGCCCGTTTGTGAAGGAGGTCAAGTTGTTACTGCATGGCAACCCACTTATCAAGAAGTTCCCGTTCCCAAGATGGAGGAGGCAAGATTGGAAGGGTGGACCCGGCATAAGGAGTCGAGGGATAGGTGGCCGGAGGGGGAGGCCCGTAAGAGGGATAATGGGCCAAGGATGGGCCCATGTCCACGTGAGCTAGTTGGGTAGCCCCTGCTTGATGGCGTAGGAAA
Organism: Amorphophallus titanum; assembly: GCA_024336825.1. Classification (NCBI taxonomy): domain Eukaryota; kingdom Viridiplantae; phylum Streptophyta; class Magnoliopsida; order Alismatales; family Araceae; genus Amorphophallus; species Amorphophallus titanum. Next base: position 728,650 of record JANBPO010009398.1, read on the forward strand.
TCGGTCGTGGCCACAAGAGCCTGCACCGCGGGAGAGGTAGTTCCATGAGGATCCGAATGAAAAGATGGAAGGAGTGGGGTCTTCCCCTTATCAAGGGTCTGATGGGCCAAGCTAGAAGCTTGGCCCACCTCCACGCTAGGAAATCGGAGGGTCCGGGGCTGGATAGGGGTAAGATCGATGGGAGCGACAGACGAGGCCCCTGGCCCACTAATTAGAGATGAAGACGTGGCGGCGGTAGTAGTCATGCCCTGGGATGTGGAGGACATTCCGATGGCGTGCAAGTTTCTTGATATTTTTCTTGAGGATTTACCTGGATTACCTCCACAGTGCGGTCCCCATCTTGATTTCTTCCTTTTCATTGGCCTGAGGCTTGCTCGAACAGTCATTTCTTATCTCCTTCTCACCCCGAGCTTGTTGGGTCTCGAAAAGCATTGAGGACTTCTTTGCACTCCACGTGGAGCAGAGCTAGGGTCACTAGATCGGAGAGAGAGGAGGGAGGGTGGAGCACCAGCTCTCGCCGGAGGTTCTCATCTTGGGTGCCTCCGGTCAATGCGATGATGGTCGAGGCGACGTCTAGGCGGGGGATGCACAGGGCTTCCGACTTAAATAGGTTAATGTAAGCCCGCAGCTTTTCCCCTTGTGCCTACTTTAGTGCCAACAGCCCCACGATCGATCTTGGAGGGCCACTGTCGGTGAAGCTTTCCTTGAACAGTCTCCCAAACTGTCTAAAGTTGTGGATACTTTCGAGGGCGAGTGCTCAAAACCAGGCTTGAGCTCCCTAGATCAGGGTGGTCACGAATGCTCGGCACTTGACAGCGTTAGACGCTCCGTGCAGCATCATCAGAGCGTCAAAACTATCATAATGGTCGGTCGGGTTGCCCTAGCTGTCATAGGACTTGAAGGTCGACAGTGAGACTCCTGGGGAGACTTTGACCTTCAAGACTTGATCGGAGAATGGGGATTGCTCCTCATCCTCTGGAGTGGAGTCCTTTTGTAGGGTGCGAAGGGCACGCTCTTGTTTGGCAAAACGTCGCTCAAAGTCCCACAAGTGGAGGGACAATTCTGGCTGACATAGAGTAGGGGAACTGCGAGTACGTCACCGGTAGTTGCCCCGTCACTCCTCAACGGGAGAGTCTGCTTCTGAGGGCTATTGAGGCAACCCTGATTTATTCCCTCTCGGACTGGAGGAGGCTTCTTGCTCTAGAGGTGGGACTTGCGAGGGCCCGCCTAGCCCTTTACGAATGAGTCACCCTCCTTGGAGTATGAAGTGGCCTCCAACCGTTTATCGAGAGGCTTCTACACGAGGGGGACTCACCCGAGGTGGCCGTGACCTCTCCTCCCTGGCCACTTGGGTCCTCATCAAGTCGATGAGGATATCCAATTTGGCATTGAGGGTCTGGAGAGCATTGGGGGTCTCAAGGGTGGGTTGTCCCCCTGCGGCCAACGGAGGTAAGGCATTAGCTTGATGGTTGGAGAGGGGGCCAATGGAAGAGTGGGAGTGCGCATGCTCCCCCTCCTCTGTTGTCGCCGGTGCCTTTCCTTTGCCGCCAACATTTCTCCTACTGGCACTTTTTCACATCATGTTGGCTCTTCGTATGATTCCCATAGATGGTGCCAGATGAAGAGGGGTGATCTCGCGTTAGATCCTGAGCCGCACGATCCTGGGTCAGCCCTTGTTGTCGTCACCACAAATGAGGGATCTACAAGGCAGGAAACTCATCAGAGGAGCCCCGGGTTATAACCCCGGGGAAGACCCTCTGATGCTTAAGTCCGCAAAGCGTAGGTGGTATGGAGGTAGGAGAAAGAGTGAGGGGCACGAGATCGCTCTCCACCAGTAAGTGTGGTGTTGAGTACTCAGGATCACCTTACCTTTCTGAAGGATTTTCTTGGAGTTTATATAGCTGCTTACTCGCTTGGCTGGAGGTAGGGTAGCTGGAGGGACCAGGGGGCATTATGTCCTGGAGGGAAGCCCTCTTAAGTTAAAGGACACTTATTCTCCCATATCCCCTTGAGCTTCCATTCTCCGAGCGACAGCGAGACTATCACTAGAAGGTACACCCTGTTAAAGAAACGGCACCCATGGGAGGTCCGAGCATGGGATACCGCCTGATGGGGCACTTGGGCTTCTCTTGAGAGAAGTGGGCAGCATTGGTCTGTTGTGCTCGGTCGCCGCTTGGGCTCTTTCAAGCGATCGTTACTTAGTCTTCCGAGCTAGAAGGCCGCCTAGGAAGGTCTGGTCCGAGCATTTTTAGGCTTCAAGATAAGTGGGTCCGTTCGTGGGGCTATCACTTTGAGAGATCGGCCTGGTTGGGTCAAATTGGGCCTGGTTGGACCGGTTTGAACCTGATTGGGCCATCCCGATCAGCGTATCTTTTTGGGCTATAGATTTACCCCTCTCCAGTCACACATTCCCCTTTAATGCCCTCAAATTCTATCACCTGAACATCAAGGGTATGCAACAAATGAATGCGATGGCTCAATGTATCAGCAAGCTTGTTGTCCACTCTAGAGTTATGTTTTAGAGCAAATGTGTACTCTTGGAGGAACTCAACCCACTTAACATGTCTGGGCCCTAACTTCTTTTGCGAGCTCAAATATCGAAGGGCCTGATGGTCACTATACAAGGCGAACTCATGAAGCAGTAAGTAATGGCATTAATGCCTCAATGATTGCACAACTCCATAGAATTCTTTATCATTGGTGGAATACCATTGCTTTGCATCATTCAACTTTTCACTGAAAAAATGCAATAGGATGCCCCTCCTGATTGAGCACTTCACCTATCCCAATACCAGAAGCATCGCAAGACACTTCAAAGACCATGGAAAAATTAACAAGACGTAAGACATGAGCCTCTGTCATCCTCTTCTTTAGTTCTACAAAGGCCTCAGAAGCTACCTTCATCCAGACAAACTCCCCGTTCTTGATGCAATCAATGATGGGAGCTGTGATGGTGTAAATGTGAAAAAAATGTAAATGTAAAAGAGTGAAGGAGATATGATGATGTGATTCAATTTATGAGAAACATGAAATGAATGATAAAGAAGATAATGGAAATCACATAGAAGTGAATGAATATGTGATTGCCACCGAAGTACTACCGACGGGAAAACACCAGTATAGAGCTAGTACCTCTGAAAAGTAGGGCCAATGGATGGCTGGGCTTGTACAAGGTCGTCACACCAGGCTCATTGATTAGCATGTCGACTGTAGTGGCCACTAAACGACCTAAAGTCTGGATACCGGGAACTACATGATATCATTCGAATCTTGGCTTGCCACCTACGAGCTAAAGGGCTCAGAAGGGTTATTTAGGTGTGTGGAGGTGGCGTAGAGCTCCGCCACAGTGACCTCCTGCTCGGCGATGTAGAATCTTTCTTTGAACTTCTTCTACATGTCGGGCCAGTCGGCAATGGACCCAGGCGGCAGGCTCGAATACCACTCGAAGGCCAACCCAGTGAGTGTTGAGCCGAAGAATTTCAGGAGGTACGCTTCATCAGCAGCTAAATCTCCCATGACATTCACATAGTAGGCAATGTGCTCCCTAGGAGACCCATGCCCATTGAACTTCTCAAACTTCGGCGGCTTGGTGATGCCAGCCGGTAGCTTCCTTGCGATGTAATGAGCCAGATAAGGGACTCGGTAGACGTCAAACGGCGTCTGATCCCCATCGCCCCTTTCTGCTAGCTTCATGTCGATCATTTGTTCCAACATCAGCCGGCTGACCGCCGCCGGGTCGACCGGACTTAGATAGAAATGGGCGGGCTGCGCGACCGGGGTAGTCAGCACAGTCGCCTGAGGAGCTGCAGGGGACTGTTGGAGAGGCAGGCCCTGCAACGGGGCTAAGTACTGTGCTTGTTGTAGGGGGACGCCTGCAGGGAAGCTGGGAGTTGGTGGGAATGCCGCAGCTTGTAAGGTTGCCTCAGAAGACTGCCTGTTGCCCCCAGGTGCCTCTGGTAAAACTTTGGTCTGCCCCGACGTCGAGGGCAGGGCATTCCTTTTGCTGAGCTGTCTCTTCAGTGATTCGATCTCCCGCTGGTACTGCTGGATCATGCCTAACATGGCGGGGTCAGTTGCAGAGAGAGTGGGCATACCACCTGCCACTTTGGCCGGGACATCCTCGGATGACGTAGAGGGTCCGCTACTCATGCCCCCGGTGGTGACAACGTTGGCCGTCAAGGCTGCGGGAGGATCTTCGGGGGAGGTCGCCTCGACACCTGCCCGTGCCACTTCGCTTGCCACTCTTCTTCTTCTGGTGAGGGGACCGGGCCTGGTAGCGAGCCCGGCCACCTCCTCAGGGTCAGTAGGTAGAGCCCCATATCGATTGGAGAATCCTGCCATATTGTAGGTGAAGACTCTCCAGCCTCTGCTCCTTTTCGCTGCTTTCCTCGATGGCTTGTTCGGGAGGACCAGCCTGTCGAAGACTGACCGTCGAGGCGGTGCCTCCTCCCGCACAGGGAACTGGCGCTGCTCTTCCGATTGGTTTCTCGACTCTGTGTCGGGTACGGGCCGAGCCTCTTCCTCTTCCTGGAAAGTGGAGGTCACTACCCCCAGCAATCTCTGGCGACCCAAGGGGGTGCTGCCTGGGCCCCCAGAGGTAGTTTCTCATGGCCTGCTCAATCCCCTCCCACTTCTGGTCAGGGAGAGTGGCCGGTAGTTGAGTGTCGGGGGCGACACCATGGTGGGTGTAGTTTGCATGCGCCAGGCGGTCAGTATGGTGACGGCGCCTGTGATGTCAGCAACAGGCATTTTCGGGCAGCGCTGGTACAATGACTATCGGTTGGCGGGTCATGGCTGTCTTTTCGACCATTTTGTCTCTTCGCCCCCTTGCACGGCGGGAGTAGCTGGGCCCTGCCTGCACAGGTGTCGTGGGTCGGGCTTCCTTTGGAACCCAAACTTCCTTCAGTTTTGCCAGCTTGTGAGCCGGCGTATCCCTTGGTGCGACGGCCAGGATTACGGGCGCCCTTCCTTCTTTTACCTTCTCCAGTCCTTGGAAAGAGTTGCAGACTGGGATGGTTGGTATTGTTTAGTCCGAGATGGCCTCGGACCTCGGTCCATTAAGATGGACTCTGATGTCTCCAACAATGACGGACTTGCCGGAGCTGGAGAGTCAGCTTCTGGGTGTGGCGGCCACGCGGTTTCTCTGGCACCTCCTCCGGTGGGATGCCGATCCCTGCTGGGGAGAGCCGGCAGTCGGGTGCACGTGGTGCACATGGCAGCCCAACGTCTCTGACGGGGCATTGTTGTTGTTCCCGACCCTAGCTCAGTCGGTGGTAGCTTCAACGATCCCCAAGATGGGGGCATTGGTCTTACGCTCGTTGGACGCTTCCACGTTCAAGATGCTGACAAAGGCCACCCCCAAGAAGTTAGGGAAGCCTACAACGGGAGGGAAGCTCCCGAAGCAGAGGGGGACGGTAAGGTAGCCATTCTTGACGTGACTCTCAATGACTAGAGAGCCAAAGGAAACCGCCATTCTTGCAGTCGAGGGTACTTCGCCTGCATTTGCAAAAGATGAAACAATCAGTATTACAAGAAGGGGGCCACGAAGCCCCTACTTTCGATAAAGAGATGAAAGGTGGATGGGTCCCACCGGGTGTGCCAGACTTGTGGACACACTCATCGTTGGGTTTATTTTTGGCTCATTCATTTATTGGTTTTGTTAAGTGCGTGGGCGTGCCAGTCACCGAGGTGACAATTTGTTCGGGTTCCGAGGAGCCCATGGTGCGCTCGATCTGGGATTTTATGTTAGCCGATGACAGTAGATTATTACTTCGAGGAAGGACTTGTGTGCCTGATGTAGCTGAAGTAAAGAATAAGATCTTAGAGGAAGCTCATAGGTCCAGGTACACTATTCACCTTGGATGTACTAAGATGTATTAGGATTTGAAAAGATCCTTTTGGTGGCCAAACATGAAAAATGAAGTTGCAGAATTTGTGAGCAGATGTTTAGTGTGTCAGTAAGTCAAGGCTGAGCATTTCAGACCTGCTGGGAAGTTAAAGCCACTTGATATACCCCAATGGAAATGGAAAAGTATTGGCATGGATTTTATCACTGGTCTACCAAGGACTCGCAGTGGATTTGATGCAATGTGGGTTATTATCGATAAACTGACTAAGTCGGCCCATTTCTTGTCCATTAAGTCCAAATGGATAGTTGATGTTTTGGCTGCTCTATATATGAAGAAAATTGTAAGACTTCATGGGATACCAGTCAGTATTGTGTCCGATAGAGACCCCAGGTTTACTTCGCACTTTTGGAGAGGGCTGCAAGAATCTGTGGGAACCCATCTGAATTTCAGCACTGCTTTTCATCCACAAACAGGGAAGAGGGGAAGAGGAGAAGCCCCAAACATGGAGGGCAAGAGAGGCAGGGGGAAACAGGTCCCAACAAGACAAAAAGGGGGGGAGACAAAGCCTCAAACAAGGGGGCCATGGAGACAAGCAACATGGTCAGTCCTGAGCCGAAGAGGAGGAGTTAGACCGCCTGTGCGAGCGCCTCGGGGCATCAGATCGCGTCGTCGGGCGCGACCGATCACTCCTAGGGGCGCCAACAAAGTGTGCGTGCGCGGAATGAAGGTCGAAGGGCCGCGAAGACGGCTCAAGCCCGGGCACGGTGAGAACTTGGATAATTGGGCGAAAAGCGGGTCCACCGTCGGAGGATGGCGGCTGCAATGCCGATGGAGGAACCAACGACAGAGTGGTCGTGTCCCGAGGTGGAGCCGGCCCCGGTGGCTCCCGATTAATCTTCTTTTTCAAGACTTGAGCAAACGAGAGACGGGGAGACGAGGCCGAAGCTGAAGGGGAAGCCTCGACACGGTCGAGGCAAGCCGTCTGACACACAACACCCGAATCCGGCGACCAGGAGACCGCCTCTGGGTTGAGGCGACCGGACGAGGCACCAAGGGGGGGAGACTTCGGATGAGCAGCCCCAAGGTCGGGGGGGCGAGACACCACCGCAGCAACAGGCGGCCTCTCATCCACAGCGTCGGAGGCACCAACGACCTCAGCCGCAGAGGGAACCAAAGCCAGCACAGAGAAGGCATGCGCACTGGAGGCCGCAGGGGGCGTGAGAGTGGTCGCCGCAGCTACACAGGTGGGTGGAGACGGTGAAAAGTTGACCACGAGCGAAGCCGGGGCAGGAGAGGGACCGCAGGGGCCACCAAGAGCCGCTTGGGACGCGAAGTCGATGGAGGTGGGGGCCGCGGCGGCTGATGCAGATAGCGGGCCTGAGGAGCCGGGCCCAACAGCAACCCGGGGGAAGAAGCAGGGGAGCTCCGCACTGGGTAGAGGAAGAACCGCCGCGGTCAAGGCAGGCGAGGCCGAGGTCTGAGCGCAGTGGGCGGAGGCCCCGCATGCAACCGGGGACGCAGGAGAGTGCTCCGCAGGGAGCCTGGGAGCAGCTGTGACCTGGGGGCAGGCCACAATAGTGACCGAGCCGGGACCGGCCATGCCAGGCTCTCTTTCCCGCCGGGGGGAGGGAGCAGAGAAGCCAAGCGGAGCAACGAACGGGAGAGGGGGCTGTTCAATGGGGGGGACTTCCGGACCCTGCTGGCGCGCTGGTTCCAGAGCAGAAGAGAGGGGAGTTGCAGCATTGTGGATGGAACCGGCAGGAGCGCCCACGGGACGCCAAATAGGAGCGCGAGAAGTAGCAGGGGCATGCACAGCAGGCGGGGGGATGGGCGAGGCCCTCCGACCAGCATTAAGAACCCCAGGGCCATCCTGCGGCGGGGCGCGCTTCTTCTTGCAGCCCTCCGCAAGATGCCCAAGGAGGGAGCAGCGGTTGCAGAACAGTGGGGGGTCGGTGTAGGCGATGGGCTGCCACCATCCACCGCCACCGATGCCCACCCAAACGCGAGGCGGGAGAGGTCGGGAGATGTCGATCAACACGCACACTCTGGCGGCATGTCCGCGGAGCAGACAGGAAGTGTTGCGGTCCACTTGCAGAACCGGCCCAAGGCTCCCAGCAATGGAGCGTAGCATCGCGTCGTTGAAGAAGTTGACAGGGAGGGCGGGAAGCTCCAGCCAGACGGGGACGACGGGGGAGTCGGCGTCTGGCGAGAAGTCCATGGACCAAGCATGGAAACGGAAAGGCCTCCCATGGATGAGCATGGAGTCCTTGAGGAGGACCTGAAGGAAGTCTTCCCGGTTCCGAAACTGAATGAGGAGGTGGCGGTTGTCCAGGGCGCACAGCAGAAAATCCTCCCGGAGTGTAAAACGTTGGGCCAGATGGGTCCAGATGTCCTGGAATGGAGGCCGGCCACGAGGCGTCTTCGCAATGACCGCGTGTTGGAGGGGCTTGCAGGAGAGGTGAACTTCATCGTGGGAGAAGAAAGCTGCAGGTTCGCCACCATCCGTAAAGGCAGGAGGGTGGACCTCCAAACCAAGCGAAGGTGGGGAGAACGACTGCAAGAGGACTTGGGCGAAGGAAGGGCCTGGTGGATCGATGTGAGAGATGAGCGGGCTAGCGGGGGGCCGCGCAGCAGCCCACAGGGGCTTCGCTGGAGGTGCCGCAGGAGGACGCACCGAGGGAGCTTCATCCGCAGCGCGAAGAGATGCAAGGCGGGGAGGGGCAGGGCTGCCAAGGACCGAAGCGGCCACGGGCTTGGGCGACGCAGGCAGCATGGCGCGCAGCTCAGTTGAAACAGGGGGGCCTTGGCGCGAAAATAGAGCATCATTTTTGGCCAAGGTCCCATCCAAGCGGGAGTGGGTGGGGCCCAGTTGCGGGGCATCGGACGGCTGTGGTGGTGAGTCAACAGGCGAAGACCCAGCGACGCTAGCTTGCGTGTTGGACGATCCAAGAACGTGGCGTTCGTGGAGTGGCTGAGCCGCAGTGAGTTCGACCGGAGTGGGCGGTGGCGGAGCATGGCCCGGTACGACGTCGGAGGATAGAGGCGGGGACGCAGGGAGTGCCGGCGGCACACCGGCCGGCGTCGGAGCAAGGGAAGTGGGAGCTGCGCCGGGAGAAGCGGAGGCCGGTGCCAAGAGCAGCAGAGAGGGATCAAGGGGGGGGACTCCGTCGCCGGCAGCAGATGGAGCAGTGCATACCGCGGTCGGACCGGAAGCCTTCGCGCGAGCCGCGACGCCCGGAGCACCGAGGGGACAAGAGACCATCGGAACAGGGACCCCATGAGCAGAAGAGCCAACACCTGGCCCAGAGAGCGAGGAGCCGTCGACAGCAGAGAGGGGACCATGACCACGGAGCAACCACTCCGGCACAAAATCCACAGGCTTGTAGGCGCCAGCAGGGGTGGACGAACTGCCCTCCAAGGCGGCAGGGGAGAGAGCGGGGCCAACAAGAGAGGGGGGGGGAGGCACGAGGTTTCACCTTCCTCTTCATTTATTTGTTGCCGAATTACTTCAGTTCTACCAACTGGCTCCAGTCCAGTTGGTCTCCAATTCTTATACCTTCACATTCTCCTTTATTTTCCTTTACTGTTCGTGTAGGGTTGAGCCTTCGCTGGACCTCTTCCATGCCTTTTTTGAGTTGAAGGAGCAAACCCACATGGGTAAGGGCTTCTTCTATGTTCAGGCGAAGAGGGGGAGGAGTTGCGTAACCCTTTCTGCCAAGGACACCTCCCATAAGGGCTGGAAGACTCAATATTTCTGGGTGGGCGCGGCCTTGGACAGTAGGTCTTGGAACTTCCTGTTGGTGCCCAATTTTCACCCAAACATTCCTCCAAAGTCGGCTATGATTTCTCTGGAGTTGGAGAAAAAGGCTGCCCTTCTTTAGGAGAATCGTCGATCCACCACTGAGTTGATGACTGAGGCCAACATTGAGGAGTATCCCTCTCGGATGGTGAGGCCTCCGGGTAAGGGCTTCAGGACCTTGTGTTGATGTTGGGTCGCATTAGTAAACTTCTTACTGACGGTCCGCTTTTTTTTCTTTGCTCAGATTCGAGGCGAGTGGCTGATGAGGGGGTGTCACCGGCCGAGGTGGTGATCATCGACGCTGAGGAGATGCTTCCTCCTGGCGGACCTCAAGCGTCCAAGAGTTCTTCCCGTGCCCGGGACAAGGGCAAGCAGCTTGCTCGGGATAGAGCTTCTGAGTGCCACGGAGCCAAGTGCAAGGATCCCATGGAGAAGATGTTATGATCCTCGATGAAGGCCGTGGCTGCTGAGAGGAAAAGGGAGAGAAGGGCGGAGGCCACTCGCTCGGTTAAGGGGGGCGTGCAGTTGGCTCTCCCGTCTGTTGAATCAGAGGGAGCCGCCATCGTTGGAGGAGTCGTGGTCGAGGAGGATGCAGCCTTAGCAGAGGTGGCTAGTGCTGGATCGCCTATCGAGGCTAAGGGGGCACTGGGAGGTGGGACCCGATCTGAGCCTATTGAGGCTGAGGGGTCGCAAGGTGAGGTGATCCAGTCCCAGTCAACCGAGGCTGCGGAGCCGTGGGGGGAAGCAGCCCAGCCCGAGCCAACTGGTGGGCCTCTAGGAGCAGGAATACCCGGGGGGATTCCTCGATCCCAGTTGTCCCAGAGAGGATGGTCCCTCCCGCGGCAGGTGCCTTTGCCGTCTGAGCCTCCTTGTACCATAGGTGCCATTCTGTGACCTCAGAGGCAATTCGGGGAGGTCTCGGGGGTAGCCCCCTTTCTGTGCTTCTCGAACGGGTCATGGAGGGTGGCTTGATCATGGCCCAGCTGGGGGACGAAATGACTGATCTGTTTTCCCATATCAACTTAGAGAGGGAATCCCTAGCCTGGGCCTACGGTGTGTCCGACCAAAAGATCGAATGCTTGACTCTCGATCTTGAAGACCTTTGACGGGAGTCGTCCTCGATCAATGTGCAAGTGGAGTTAAGCCAGAGAGAGGCTCGGGAATCGACCGAGCAACTGGTTCAGGCCTGCTACATGGTTGAGCTAAAAGATAGGCTCTTGAACACGGAGTGCAAAGTGCAGGCCGAACTCACCGAGTAGTGGAGGGCTGAGCGTGAGGAGCTCGAGGGCCTGGTCCGAGCGATCGAGTGGTAGCGGGCGGAAGTCGAAGGCGCGCGAGTCGAAGCTGGGAGGAGGTAGTCTGAGGTAGAGTGAAGGGTAGCCAAGATTGAGGAGAAGGCAGAGCTGGCCGGATTGGAGGCGCTCGAGCAATACAAAAGCTCGAAGGGTTATTAGGCAGCACTCCATAAGGCTACCTTTACCTACTACGAGCCAAGCTACCGTCGAGGTCTGTGGAAGGGGTTTTCCCAAGGCTTCAACAGAGCAACCTCTCTGGCCCATGAGCAGGTGGACATAGAGCTCGAATTTCCTTCTAGGCAATGCTATGACTCAGGCGTGGATGTCACGGATTCTTCCTCCTCGACGTCAAGCGAAGGTGGAGGATGGGGTGCCTCCGTTTCATATGAGCAACCGCCTTCTCCGACAACCTCAGGAGGGCATGCGGTCGAGACAGTTCCCATGCAAGTTGGGTCAGTGTCCAGACTGATCATCACCGAGGGCGCTGGGGACGGGTCACCCAATGTCGAGGATCTTTTTCCTGCCGAGCTCCGTGGTGGGCCTGAGGCCTGATGTCTATTTATTTTTTTTTCTTCCTCTCCTTTCTTTAATGTAGCCATATCCAAATTTTCCTTGTGTATGTGATGGCGATAGTAGTAAATGCTAAATTGACTGTTCCTTACCGTCGTTGGCGCAATTTGGATACCATATATGTAGTTGCTGGAAAGGCGGTGATTTTCTCTGCAGATATCTTGCAAGTCGATTGGTTAGGTAACTAGCGCGGCGCTGGCGCCTGTCCATCTTCCTCTGCTTTAAATGACTTGCCACTTTGTGTGTCTTCATCGAGGGGGTGTTGGTGGAAAATGAGGTAACCACCTTGGGGGAATGGTGTTTGCCTTTCGTGCTCCTTCGAGGGGAAAGTCATTTAAGGCGACAGCTCCCCTTCGGCCTATAAAAGGTCCCAAAGTGCATTTCCTCCTCTCCGCAAAGTGTTGTGCTGTTAATCTTGGTGAAACAAGGAAGGCATTTCGGAGGATGAAGATGTAGATTGCAGTCGGGGGGCAGTTGCTGCTTCTCCAGTTCGAAAGAGCATTCGACGGTCGGTGAGCAACTTGAAAGAGGGCTCGACGTGTGGTGGCATGTCCTCTTCCTTCTTTTAGATCACCGACAGTACCTTAGGAGGGAGGTAGAAGCGGACGGATGGGGGAATCAGGCACCGCACCTTCTCCTGTCCCCACTTCCTCTTCCTCTTCCCCTCCCCTCTTTTCACTGTCGATCTTGAAGAACGTGTCAAATGGACATGTTTTTAAGAAGAAAATAATAAAGATATGAATTGATTAATTCATAGGAGGATTAAAAGAAGAGGGAAGGAAGCATGTGATGCTTCTAAGGAGCCCCCTCTCATCTTCCCCATTTCCCATCTCTTTCTCTTACTGCCACCCAGGCAAACACTGTAGTAGATCAAATGTCCCGTTTTAGTGATACCCCCACCTTTCTTAAGGAGCTTCTGGGGTTCAACCTAACAATTGAAGATTCTACTTTGAAGTGGCTTTTCAACAAGTGGCCGTGCACCCTCATCCGAGGTCGGAGTTGGGCAGGAGGCCCGTTTCCGTCTGGCTGCGCAGATCAACTCTGACTGGAGGCAGAGATAATTTGCAGAAGCTCCCACGATCGCTCTTCTAAGTTTTCTGGCATGGCCTTCTATCGAGGCGCTCCTCCTCCAGCCCTCTTCCAGCTCCCAAAAGAAGGAGGTCATTTGGATATTGGAGCACCTTGTTCCAACTGTCATCCCTGGCATGTGCAAATTGCTCTCCTGTGCCTAGGAAGCTTTGCACTAGCTAGATTGCAGAAGCCATGCCCTCCCCAACCAGTGGCCCTGGCTTCCCACATTTGCTAGAGGTCGAACTTGGTCTCCCCTCTTCACAACGGCAGTGGTTGCGACTTCAACTGGGGACGAGGCTAAGAGGACCAACCCCGATAAGGCTCCGCTGTCCAGCCGATAATCCTGACTGTGCAACCATGCGAGAACGAATGGTGTTGGCACCTCTCCCAGCAGAATGAGTCCATTCTAGTTCTGGAGCATCTCTAAGACTCCCCTCTTTCGGCCAAGGCTAGCGCTGGCTCCATTCGTCTCTAGATTAGAGAGTTACAGCACCGATAAATTGGGCCTGCTTTCCTATTCTTACATTGTGTTGTACCCAGTCGGTGACCATAAGGTCCCATCTTGTCATACGGGTGGGCTTCGAAATGAAACTCAGTGTAGCCAAGCTTGGGTCATCCCTCTTTCCAATGGAACCAATCCATGCATATTTTGACATCCCAGCCAGGAGTTACACCCCGAGCAAGGACTCTCTGGCCTGCAGAACATGGCAACGGTGCAGTCTCGCGAGACCGGTCACTCCGGACACCACCGACCCCCAAATGTGCTAGTTCCTCCTTCTGAAGTTTCACAAGATGAGTAGCTTTCCAGTGGTCCAGACTCACCTTCATCAGACATTCGGGTAGGAAGTTTCATCCCTGACAAGTTGCTGGGACCTGAGCAGACCACCTGCACCAGTTACTATGTAGACTGGTACTACAGCCACCTCTATAACACCGCCGAATCCCCTCCCCACCTAGCCGACTGATATTCCCTCCTTGGGTGGAGGTATAATTTTGTTGCAACTCTGTCTACCCATCTCTGAGCCAACCCTCCTATGAGAGGCGTAGTTTTGTATTAAAATTATCATAGGTCAAGTGGAAACGGCATAGCGTGCGGGTTGTGTTACCACACTTCCCTGCTCGCCTTCATCTCTGATTGGAATCAGTGTCTTCACACCGATCAGGTGAGCATCTGATCCCCCCAGCTAGTTGACTTTTTCTTGTTTAGTATAGCATCTTAATGCCTGTCAGACGGTGAGGTGAGCGCCCGCCCCATATTAGACCATTTGTGAGCCCACCGCAGAGTAAGTTGAGAGATGTACCACATAACCCACGCCCCTGGGGTGCTGGGTACCCACGAATTGTGGGAATCCCAGGCCCTCCAGGGTCAGCCTGGGCATAACCAAGCCCTCAGAACAACAAGGTCTCGCCCCAAGCCGTCACCACCATCCCGAGATGCCTTCAAGAAAGAGTGTGCACCACGCGAGCAAACCCATTGAAATCAAATTAGTTGTCTTGCGTATGTGCTTGCAGGTCTAGGTCTGAGGATCATTCGGTCATCCCAGTGCACCCCTAGGTTGTCTCACATCAAGTGATATTAGAGCAAGTCATTGACTTGTCTCCACAAGTCAGGTCCTAGGGCACGCTTGCACTAGAGTCATCATCGGACCAACCCATGCACCGTTGTCATCGTTGAGTCTTTGTTCAAAATGGCCCCTCTCCCAATCATATTCCATGCATACCTACCTAATGGAGGGCCCACGAAAATTGATTTCATTAACATGGTGACTGATAATTGGGTATCCCACGATATCATTGCCTCTCTTTCTAAGATCAGGCAAATTGTGCATAATGGTGATCGAGTCTTTGTAGAGTTCTATAAGAGGTTCGAAAAAGCCACATATTTTGATAAGGCTTTGTGTCAAGTAGGGACTTTGGCGGGCCCATGCATAATCCCAGGTAAAGAGTGGCTGGATGATAGGAATGCCATCATTGACTAGGAATGTCGATCTTGCCTAGTGCATCCTTCACACTTATAGGGAGCCTTTAAATTTGACAACTTAGTGCTCTCCCATCCGACTGAGCTCTAGATCTGGTCATGTCCTCCCGACTCACCTCAAAGGAGGGAGGAAATCCTGGATGAACATGTGGAAGTTGAGACCCACACACCTGACCACATGGAAGTGGAGGACACCCCGGACCCTCTCCCCACCCTTGAGGAAACCCATGTCCAAGCCAAGGAGGAAGCCTCGCATTCCCCACATCTTAAACTCCACTCTACACCATCCACTCTAATTGAGGGCGAACTCATCTTAGATGGGCCCATTGTTAGTTGGCTAGAAAAGAGTTTGATTCATGAGATCATGGCCCATATTTGTCCTCCCATGGGGTAAAACCTCCCTATGGTGCCCCTCAATTCCCATTGCACCACCATCTAATCATACTACAATGTAGGGACTATAGATGATCATATCAAGGGTCTAGAATGGCAACTAGAACTAACTGGCATGTTGACCCTACGGACCGACCGACCTAAAGGCCTTGGCCTCATTCACCTATGTTTTGGCTCCATTACCTCAGTCTGCACTATGGGTTGCGACACTAGTGATATCCTCATGTTTCTCCCCACTCCCGATGAACCTATCTCTATCTAATCTCATGCCATTGAGGTCCCACTTGAGGAATACAATCATCCAAGTAAGGCCAATGCTCCATCTACATTTTTGATGGAAGAGGACGTAGTGCACCTCGGCATATTAAATAGACATAAAGTGTATTAAACTATGCATGCTGTATAAAAAAATAATTGTCTATTATATTCACAATATTTGCACAAATATATACAATATGCTCACTAAAGCATATGCGCAAAAGGTAAACCACAACACTGTACAATGTCTACTAGATATAATATTCAGCATAGCTGAATATACCCTCACTAAAGCATATGCGCAAAAGTGTGAAGTACAACACTGTACAAGGTCTACTATATAAAATATTTAGCATAGCTGAATATACCCTCGAACCATGATCTCCCTCTCATCAGGGGTTATCAAGGTAAGGTAGGGAGCTGGTGTAGGTAGGACGAGTCGGAAAGGTGGAACCCAACGTGGTGCCCAAGTAGGCTGTATGGGCGGCCAATAGCTCATGACCCTTGGGTATACAACAAACGGCAGTGGTACCCAATACCTTGATGAGTGTGACCACGAGGTACGTACTGCAGCTCGAAACGGCGCACAAAAATTGTGCCTCGCCTATGATGTCTGTCAATAAGGTCTATGTGGTACCCGCCAAACTGGCCGAACAGGTCTACGTGCTGGTACAATGAGTGCAATTGGAGGAGGAACCCAGGGTACGATAGCTCTAATCGGTGAAGGTGTCGAATGAGCTGCGACCTCCGCCATGCTGCCGGACGTAGGAAATGGTGTTGGATCCTGGGTTACAAGCTGCTCTCTCTCTCCACTAGCAACATGTTCTGCCGTGCCATGGTGCACCTCGGCTACGACCGGTATTGCCTGTGCATTGAGCTAGCTGTCATCAGGTGATGCTGATCGTAACAATCGGTAGACCCAGCTAATGCCTGCTGGGTCACTACCAGGTACACTGGCACAAGCGGGTGAGCCATTAGCTATTACATGGGCCTCTACCACTGCAGTTGTTGTGCTCAAAGGATCGGTATCTATTGCCATCACAATGTTTGCATGGCCAGTTAGACTACCTACTTCGATCTCCCCCACGAGAACTACAGGTGGAATGGTAGGGGAAGTCATTGCTAACATGACTGCAGCGATCGTACTGGCTATAGTACCCACCAGTGACTCGTCGGTGTCTCGATCTTTACTACGGAGGTGCTCGCAACCTATAAGACAAAGTCGGGAAGGTACGACTGCTCTCTCAGGACCCACGAGTAGATCAGTCAGTGTGGTGGTGTTCTCCCCACAAGAAGAGCATACCACGTCATCACTGTCAGTGTCATGTTGCACTTCCGTATTGAAGACGCGAGGTGGAAGCTGCGTAGCATGAATCTGCGCATTCCGAGGATGGGTGACAGGGAGAATCAACCCGGTGGCGAGGGTGACTCCACAGGCTGATTACCGAGAAAAGACATGTCAGGTACCGACACAGATGATGAATCCACCATCGTCGAGAGTCTATAGTAGACACAAGAACCACGGCAAACCAATGGCTCTAATACTAATGTTGATAACTCCCAATAGTATATATACAATTACAAAAATTATATGTATAGTGTTTAACGACATACCTTGTCCATACAAAATAAACAATAGAAGCAGAAGTAGAAGCTAAAGCTGAAGTCGAAGCTGAAACTCACACAGTGCTTTTAACGATGTCGACAGACTTGAGTGGAGTCGGGGTAGACGATGAAAGCTGACCTGTGAGTCCACCCTCCAAATCTGTAGGGCTTGTGATGATGACCCTCTGGAGCCGAGTAGAACTTAACACTGCTAATGATTAGACAGAGGGACAACTAAGAGAGTGCATATTCTCTCTCTAATATACACACTAGATATAAGTTGGACTCAAAACCCGCTAAACTATTTCTCACTTTCCCACTTTCATTTTTCTTTATCACCCACGTACATATTTGCCATCACTCACACACTCTACTTATTCTCTCCCACATACATATTCTCCACCGCCTTTTACTATTTCTCTCTGTGCATTTTTTATCCACGTAACAGAAGATTCCCCCTTCACCCCTATTTATAGCACAAAGAATGGGCTGTGCATGGTGGTGGAGGAGGGGTTTACGTGGAGGACACCAGGGGGATGATAAGATTTTACAGTGTACAAGATATTTAGCATGGGGGGTGAAGATAAGATCATGTGGGGGTAAAAGAAGAGTGTAGAAGAAGAGGCGGTGGAGGAGCTGCCAGGTGCCACGTGCAGGTGGCTGGTGGGCTCTGTAGGTGGACCCTGGGCACACAGCCCATTAAGAGCTCCCCACTTGCCCATTAGAGCTGACGGTATATATCATGGCAGTACATGTCCCTCGTCTCATAAAGCTACAGCTTCTACAGTCATACTGGAAAATGGGGCGTGTGACGTCCGTGAGATTTTTTGAATATCAGTGTAGTGGTCTGCAAAGTCATCACTATACTAGCAGAACACTTGAACTATCTCGACGTGTACCTCAGATTCTTAGTATCCACAGGACTCGACACTCTTGATCTCTTACAATAGGCAGTGTCAATTAATAAATGTTTTGCACTCATGACTTTGTTACTACACAAGTGACAGAGCCTCCCGGGAAATGAGCTGCAAAATATGGTGTGATAGCAAGATGTCTTCCCTATGCTTCTCATGACAATCTAATTTGTCTCGACCGCTTTCCTAACATGTTCCTTGAGACAATATCAATCTTCGTCTTAAGTAGACATGTCAACGTAGCGACATTGAACCTCCTCTTCATGACAGAGCGCTATAGGTCACTGGGGTACCCAAAAGAAGATGAGCTCACACAATGATGAAAAAGAGATCAAATCATCATTACTCATCGATGGTCATATAGCACATGCGGTATGAAACATATGCTATGGTCTCCTTCCATCAACAACATATGATGGGTGATGCACACCGACTAGTGTCGTTAAGAAAGTCGTGCCACAATTTCAAAATATTCGCACTCACTCACCTTTAAAGATTGAGAAAATCAAATATATAGTGGTAAGTGGAGTCGATCCCACGAGGAGAAAAAATTCTTATTTTAACAAGTTGAAAAAATAAGCACGAGACCCATCCCCTCTGGTCGACCGGAAGGGGTGGAGGTTCAGACCCTACAACTTAAGCCCTGGTGACGTTGCGCGGTCTTCTTCCTGTCTGTTTTGGGCGTAGGGCGGTCTTCCCAGTACCGTTCTTCTTCCTCCTGCGGCCATCTCCAGACCGTTCTGCCGTCAAGCCAGGCTTTGTCTCGCATCCTTCTCAGCACCGGTGGGAGGTCTATCGGGCGACCATCCATTCATAGAGTGGGTCTTCCAGAATCGTTTACCGCTGTAGTGTTGTATTCAGGCGAGTGCCTCCCTTTTCCAAGGTACGGTGTATTTCTTTTACATTTCGGAACCTTGGTGGCGATCACGATCATACTTACGTCCTCCCACCCTTCTATCTCCAGTCCTTTTATTTCTTGCATTCATATAGTAGAAGGATTAGGAAGGATACAAAAGGGAGGAAAAATATGTCTACACCCTCTTTTTTGGCGATCATGGTGGGACTCGAACCCACAATCTCCCGCTGATATCCCCGTTCCCAATTTCAGGGACATTCGTTTTCCTCCCTAGTCTGAGCTCCCCATATATCGAAAGTACGATGGGAATGGCAACCCGTTTATTCATGTCAGGGAGTTTCTTTATGAATCAGCGCAGTTTCAGCACGATGATCACCTGCTGGCATATCTTTTCCACCGATCATTGGACGGGGTTGCACTTGAATGGTTCTACACCTTGCCTCTGGAGGAGGTAGAAAGTTTCAAGACTATGAAGGAGAGATTTATTTAAAGATTCCAAGATCGGGTTGGTCCCGAGTATTCTTTCACAGACCTAGTTGTAGAGAAGATGAAGGCAGACGAAGACTTCGCTACGTATGCATATCGATGGAGGCAGATGGCCTCACGTGTGCCCAGGTAGATGCCAGAAGAAGAGAAAGTTAAACTATTGATTTCTAATGCCACTCCGACGTTCCAGAACATATTGGCAATGAACGATATTTCAAATATGCACCAGCTGTACAGTCAGGCCCGGTTTATCCAGACCCAATTTAGAGACTCCCCCATCCACTCTCTATTTGAAGCCCAAAAGCCCAAATGTGTTAGAAAGACTCAGGGCCCAGTAACCAAGGGAGTACAGACAAACAAATAGGTGCAGGCTATCAACCAGTCCACACCACCCCGTTTTCAGCAGCAACCCCAACGTAATACTTAATTCTCTGCCCCGTCAGCTCCACGACCTTCATTTCCAGCACCCCAACCACCACAACCACCACCACCACAACAGCCTCAGCAGCCACCCCAATACCATAATGTTCCACCACCTGCTGGTTACGCACCTGCTCGGCCGGGTCCAAAGAGAGCCAACTACCCACCACTTCTAGAAACACTCCAAGACATTTTCTCGGCCTTGATGTACACTGGTGACATACAGTTGCCTCCAGAACGTCAGAACTGGAATCCGATAGCCGATCATTCAAGGTATTGCATATACCATCGGCAGCACGGGCACACGATAGAGAGATGCTACCAGTTCAGGGATCTGGTGTATGATTTGCATGTGGGCCAGAGGATTGATTGTGCCTAATTGCATAAATTGATTAAAGATATCAAGGAGAGATGAAGACAAGCAAGGCCGTAGCAGGCGACACCTTAGCAGCAGTTTCAGCAACCTCAACAACAACCTCAACAGCAGCAACAATAAGACCTCGGGATTCATTAGAATCCCATGCCAGAACATCCGCTCGCTCCTCAACAATAGTAATAGCCACCGGCACCGGCCCAGGTCAACATTGTGCACCGCCCAGTCCCTAATGTTGGGTGGTCTTTTGATGATGAGACTCCTGCGCACCTACTGGCCTTCCACCACACCTACACAAACTCCCCTACGCCCTCCATTCCTTCCATTGTTTGGCCTACCGCCTTGACCACTGCCTCACCCGCCATTCCTCCCACCACATCGCCCACCATTTTGTAAACCCTCGCACCATCACTCACCATGCCCTCCATCATTACCACCCCACCGTTTCACCCTTCACCAATTACCCCTCTGCCAACACCCATCAAGCCCCCATCATCTCCCCCATTTCCACTCCATCCACTCACCCCACCGGGCCAGCCGGGAGTCCGTCAGTCGTTGTGCCGGTGCAGAACCTCACTCTTAGGAGTGGGCATCTATTTTAGAGAAGTTACCCTTCCACCGGTGCACCTACACCTACTCCTCTGATTCCTTCTACCACAGTTGAGATAGAAGAATCTGACCCCATGCCAGGCTCTAAATATGATTTACTGCAGCACTTAGATCAGATGCCGGTAAAAATATCAGTCTTGGAGTTGATTAGAAGATCCACGCTCCACCAGGCTACTCTCAAAGCCTTTCTACAAAAGATAATGGTGAGCGAGGACGTGGCAGTAGACAGCTTGCCGTCAGTGTTGGCTACGATTACTAGGGGACCTTCTATTTCATTTTTCGAGTCAGAACTCACACCCCCGGAGGCACGGTAGATGCCACTCTGTATTACTATCTCTTTAAACAAAGTGGCAGTTGAGTCAGCCCTAGTGGACATAGGAGCATCAATAAATGTGTGTCCCTTGAGTACATTGTGAGCCTGTAATATTTCTGAAAACCTGCTTAGGCCGACACCAACCACAATTGCAGCCTACGATAACTCCAGACAAGCTTTCCATGGGGTCGTGATAGTACAGGCCGAGCTAGGGCCTTTGAAGATGAATGTGGAGTTCTATGTGCTGGACATAGATCCAATGTTCAAGGCAATTCTAGGTCATCCTTGGATTGATAGTTTACAAGAAGTGCCCTCGACTGCCCATTAATGCCTTAAGTTCCCATTTCAGGGTCAGGTAGTCAAGGTGAAAAGTATCTCCATAGTACAGACCATTGATGCAATAGTTGACGAGGTTCTTCCTACTCTATGGTCGAGTAACAGGCTAGTTCTATCTATTATGAACTTGAATTATCCATGGGCATATGCATCACACAAGCCCGCCACTGCACCTGTTGATGATTTAATTAAATTGTGCATGTAATTGTAGATTCTTATACACCCACATCCATTCTTCCAACCCTTCAAAGCCTTACAGCTCATGGGTGGCGTCTCAGGTCCAAGCAGTATCAGGTCTCCCAAGATCTAGATTTCTGGGTCGTTGCCGAGAAATGAAATAAAACTTGTACTTGTGCCTCACACATTCATTCCCATGAATGTGTGATATTATGATTACAAATTAAACTCGCTCAAAAACAAAAGGTATGTAGTGACACAACGTTCCACGTCTACGTGATCAGTTCACCTTACATGGTTGCAAGCATGTAAGCCCCTTTTCCGAGCATCTCGACCACTCGATAGGGGCCTTCTCAATTCAGGACCAGCTTCCCTACAGCCTCCAGGGGTCGAGAGGACTTGGCCTTCCTTAGGACTAAACCCCCGATAGGAACTATTGATCCCAAACTTGAGCATTGTAATAACAGGCCATGCGTCATTGATACTTTGCCACTCGGATTCTCGCGACCTCACACACTTCATTTCCTAGCTCGAGGTTCTTCAACAATTTCTTATCATTAAGCTCTGGCTAGAAATAAATGACCTAAAGGGACAAACTGCCAATCTCCAGCGGGATGATGGCCTCAGTGCCGTAGACTAGCTGAAATGGGGTTTCTCCTGTAGAGGCTCTCAGAGTAGTGCGGTAGGACCATAGTATGCTAGTTAATTCCTCGAGCCAATTTTCCTTGTCTTTATTCAGTCTGGTCTTTATGCCCTTAGCATTCTTGACCAAACTGTTAGCCTACAGGTGGCTACCGACATGAAGTGATTGCAAACATGTAGGTCAACACACTTATTCTTAAAATAGGCATAGTTAAACTGCTGACCAATATCGCTCACTAACACTTGTGGGACGCCAAAGTAACAAATTATTGATTGCCACACAAAACTCAAACAAATCCTTCAGTTATCTTCGTGGAAGGTTCTACCTCCATCCACTTGGTGAAGTAATCAATGTCGACAATAATGAACTTCTTCTGTGCTTGGGCCGTATGGAAAGGGCCTAGGATATCAATTTCCCAACAAGTAAAAGGATCGGACTTGGTGAGCGACACAAGCATCGAAGCTGACTAATGAATCAAATGGTCGAGCCACTGACAACGATCACACTTTTGGACGTAGGCCGAGCAATCATGCTACAAAGTGGGCCACTAGTACCCCTGTCATAGCAAATTCTTGCAACCGACCTCCCTCCTTGATGCGTGCCTCAAATTCCCTTGTGAACCTCTTCGATGGCTTGCCTAGATTCATGAGGTTGGAGGCACTTGAGGAGGAGTCATGTGAATAAACATTGGTAAAGCGATCCATCAAGCAAGAAAAAGCACTAAGCTTGGTATTTGAGATGCCTGACTTCTAGAGGGTCAATGGGCTTCTAACTGTCACTCAGCCAAGAGATGTAAGGTTTCCTCCAGTCGCCTGACAATACTTGAACAGTGCCAACTAACTCGCAGTCAATACTAGGGCACTCCAGCTCTTCTAGGAGAACCAATTGGGTTCCTAATGGGCTTACGGAGAAGGCCATGTGGGAGAGTGTGTTTGCTCTGGAATTGTCTTCTCGAGCTATCCTAATTACTTAGAAACTCTCAAACTATCGAGCCACCTCCTTTGCTAGTTGAAGGTACCAGATCATTTGTGGCTCCCGAACTTCGTAGTCCCTATTGTTCTAGCTGGTGACTAGTTGAGAGTTAGTATAAATCTTGACCTGTTCTGCTCCTAGGCGCTTCGCCATCCAAGCTCCCTGAATCTGAGCCTCGTACTCGGAAACGTTATTACCGCGAAGTTGAATTTTAGAGCGTACTGCAATTCCACTCCCTCGGGGGAGCTGAGGATGACTCTTGCACCACTATCAACCAAGCTTGACAACCCATCGATGAAGAGTTCCCAAATTTGGCTGGTTATTAGTAGTGGGACTTCCTCAGACTAAGTGGTATTCTCTGCAATGAAGTCCACAAGTGCTTGACCTTTGATGGCGATGCGGGGGCGGAAGGAGATGTCATAATCCCCGAACATAATCGCCCATTTAACGAGGCACCCAAAAGCCTCAGAGTGAGCCAGAATCTTCTTCATGGGTTCACCAGTCAACACCACGATACTGTCAACAGGCGGTGAGAACGTCCTTGCACTCTGCATGACGTAGAGCCAAGGTCACTAGGTCAGCAAGGGTGGCGGGGGGATGGAGCACCAAATCTCACCAGAGTCTTTCATCACGAGTTCCCCCTGTCAACACAGTGATGGTGGATGTGACATCCAGATGCACTTTGAAATGGTTAACATAGGCCCGCAGCTTTCCCCTGGGGCCTACTTGAGCGCCCGCAGCCTCGCGATAGACCTTGGGGGTCCATTTTCAGTGAAGCTCTCCATGAATAATCGCCCAAACTGTCAGAAGCTGGGGATGCTTCTAGGGCTGATAGCTCGAAACTAGGCCAGAGTCCCTTGCTCCAAGGTGGTGATAAAGGCTTGGCATTTAATAGCATCTAATGCCCACTGTAGAGTCATCAGGGCATCAAAGCTGTCGAAGTGGTCGGCTAGGTCACCTAGGCCATCATAAGACTTGAAGGCTGGGAGAGAAATCCTAGGGGATAATCTGGCCTCTAGGATCTCGGGGGAGAATGGGGATTACTCCTCATCGTCCTTACTTACAGAGCTCTGTTGCAGAGCCTGAAGCACTCGCTCCTGCTTGGTGAATTGCTCATCGAAGTCTCAGAGTTGAAGAGAGAGTTCTGGGTGAGTGCGGGATAGCACCAGGGGGCTCCCAGTGAACTCCTCTACTTCTCCCTACCTCCGCGTAGTAGGACCAACGGTGTCTACCGGTGGGATGGGCGGCCGCACCTCGCACCTCCTCCTCTGAGGGTTGGAGGAGGCCTCTTATTCTATAGTGAGAGGCGGGGGGTGAAATGGTTGGCCTACCATGCTGTAGATGATGCTACCATCTTCAATAATAAAACGGCCTCTAGTTGTCCGCCATGACTGACCTTGTTTGCTCGGGAACTTCAGAAGGACAAGTGCCAGAGGAAGAGAGGAAGGAGAAGAAGGAATCCTCCGCAAACTCTTTGGAAGGGCCCCTTCTTATGGAATATGATAAAAAAGAGGATGGTAGGAGGCATCCTCCAAAGAGTCAAAGAAAAAGAGATTGGTTGAAGAACAAAAGAAAGAAAAAAGAGAGAGGAAAAGAGGCTAGTTGAAGAGCAGAGGAGGAAAAGAAGGAAACTGGAAGAGCTACCCCCCTTACCGATGGGATCGATGGCGGAAAGAGGGGAGGGGAAGAGGAAGAGGGGGAGCGGGGACAGGAGAAGGGCGTGGTGCTTGATGCCCCCATCTGTTTGCTTCTACCTTCCTCCAAAGGCAGCGTCGGTGGTCCAAAAGAAGGAAGAGGACGTGCCACCATGCGTCAAACCCTCTTTCGAGCTGCCCACCGACCGTCGAACGCTCTTTCGAATCACAGAAGTAGGAATCACCCCCCTACTATAATCTGCATCTTCGTCTTCTGAAACACCTTCCATGCCTCACTAAGACTAACAGCACAACACTTCGCGGAGAGGAGAAACTGTAGGGATGGCCTTAAGTGATGAAAAGAGAAGGAAATGCCCTTCGTGGCCTTTTATAGGCCGAAGGGGAGCTGTTGCCTTAAATAATTTTTCCCCTCGAAGAAGCGCGAAAGGCGGACCCCTTTCCCCAAGGTGGTTACCTCATTTTCTAGAAATACCACCTTGATGGAAACACGCGAAGCGGCAAGTCATTTAAAACAGGGGAAGGCAGACAGGCACCAGTGCCACGCCAGTTGCTTAACTAATCGACATGCAAGATATCCGTAGAAAGAATCATTGCCTTTCCAACAGCTACAAGTACAGTGGTCAAATTGCGACAAGGGCAGTAAGGGACAGTCAATTCAGCATTTACTATTACCGCCTTCATATACCCAAGGAAAAGTTTTTACATGGCCACACTAAAGAAAGGAAAGAGAAAAAGTAAAAAATCTACAGCAGGCCTCGGGCCCACCACGAAGCTCAGCGAGTGAAGGATCCTCGACACCAAGTGGCCCGCCCCCAGCACCTTCGGTGGTGGCCGGTACAGACACTGACCCCACCTGCAAGGGAACTGTCTCGATCACATGCCCTCCCGAGGCTGCTGGAGTTGGCATCACTCGGACGAAATGGAGGCACCCCGACTTCCGCCCTCACTCGACGACGGGAAGGAAGAATCCGTAGTATCCTCATCTGAGTCATAGCATTACCCGGAAGGAAATTCGAGCTCTTTGTGCGCCTATTCATAGGCCAAAAAGGTCGCTCGGTGGTAGCCTTCGAAAAACCCCTTCCGCAGGCCCTGGTGGTAACCCGGCTCGTAGTAAGCAAAGGCAACCTACTGGAGCGCCGCATGATACCCCTCCGATCATTTGTATTGCTCAAGCACCTCCAATCTAGCCAACGCCACCTTCCCCTTGAGCTCGGCCGCCCTCCGCTCTGCCTCGGACTACCTCCTCTCAGCTTCAGCTCACGCGCCCTCAGCTTCCACCCACTATCGCTCGGCCTCTCAAGCCTAGCCCTCGAGCACCTCATGCTCGGCCTTCCACTGCTCGACAAGTTTGACCTGCACTTTATGCTCCGCGTCCAGGACCCTATCTTTCAGCTCAACCATATAACGGGCCTGAACCAGCTGCTCGGTCAACTCCTGAGCCTCTTTCTGGCTCGACTCCGCTTGCACCCTAAGCGAGGCCACCTCCTGCTAAAGGTCTTCAAGGTTGAGGGTCAGGCGTTCGATCTTCCGATCGGATACACTATAGGCCCAGGCTAGGGACTCCCTCTCCGAGTTGACCCAAGCAAACAGATCAGTCATTTCGGCCCCCAGTTGGGCCATGATCAAGCTGCCCTCCATGACTCACTCGAGGAGTACAGAAGGAGGACTATGCCCGAGACCTCCCCGGATCACCTCCGAGGTGATAGAGCAGCACTTGTGGTACAAGGAGGCTCAGACAGCAAATGTGCCTGCCGCGGGAGAGGCAACCCTCTCTGGAATAGCCGAGATTGGGGGATTCCACCCGGGCACTCCCGCTCTCGAAGGCCCACTGGCGAGCTCAGGTTGAGCCGCTTCCCCCCGTGCCTCCGGAGCCTCGGTTGGCTGGGATTGGGTCGCCTCACCTTGCGACCCCTCGGCCTCGACTGGCTCGGATTGGGTCCCATCACCTTGTGCTCCCTCGACCCCGATAGGCAACCCAGCACTGGCCACCTCTACTCGAGATGCATCCGTCTCAGCCACGACACCTTCGAAGTCGGCGGCCCCCTCTGATTCACAGGATGGGAGAGCTAGTCGCATGCCCCCCTCGATCGAGCGAGTGGCCTCTGCCCTCCTCGCCCTTTTCCTCTCAGCAGTCACGACCTTCATCGAGGATCGGAGCATCTTCTCCATGGGATCCTTACGCTTGGTCTCGCGAGGCTCGGAAGCTCCATCCCGGGCAAGCCACTTGCCCTTTTCTCAGGCACGGGAAGAACTCTCAGACGCTTGAAGTCTGCCGGGGGTAGGCACCTCCTCCTCGTCGAGAATCACCACCTCGGCCAGCGACGCCCCTTCATCAGCCATTTGCCTTGAGTCTGAGCAAACGAAAGAGTACCATCAGAAAGAAACTTGCTAATTCGACCCAACATCAATACAAGGCCCTGAAGCCCTTACCTGAAAGCCTCACCACCGGAGAGGGATACTCCTCAATGTTGGCCTCGGTCATCAACTCGGTGGTGGATTGGCGATTCTCCTAAAGAAGGGCAGCCTTCTTCTCCACCTCCGAGGAAATCACAGCTGGCTTTGGAGGAATGTTTGGGTGAAAATTGGGCACCAATGAGAAGTTTCAGGACCCGCTGTCCAAGGCTACACCCATCCAGAAATATTAGGTCTTCCAACATTTGTGAGAAGAATCCCTAGGAGAGAGGGTCACGCAGCTCATCCCCCTCTTCGCCGGGAGGAAGAAAAAGCATTTGCCTGCATGGGCATGCTCCTTCAACTCAAAGAAGATGTGGAAGAGATCCAGCGAAGGCTCGATCCCACACAAATGGCACAGGAAGATGAAGGAGAATATGGAAGTATAGGAATTGGAGACCAACTGGACTGGAGCCAGTTGTTAAAACTGAAGCAATGTCGCAACAAAGTAATGAAGAGGAAGGCAGAACCCGCACTTCCTAGCCAAAAGGAAGGAATAGAAGAGACCAGAGCGAGTGTCCAGATTGGATTCATGGGGCTCTGTGGGAGAAAAATGATACTTCCAAGGCAGCCCATATCGACCCTCCAGTCGCTTCACCTCATCCTCAGTCAGCTCACTATGTAGAGGTTTTGCCGGTGCCGTAAAAGCCCTAGGAGCCTGCTCAACTTCTTGCACCTCGACCTCGGGATGTTGGTCTGCCATGCAGCAATTAGGAGAGCTGGAAGAGGAAGAAGAGGACACTACGCTGGATGACTCAGGGGGAAGCGGAAGTTGGCAAATCGCCGCAGTCGTAACCTCTGCAAGCTCTACAAAGGCCGCCACTACTCTCCGCTCCTTTGAGTTGCCCTCGCGGCACATGAGCCTCTCGCAAAAGCAAAGATGGTGGAAGGAAAAGCTCTAAGCTATAGAAGTTAGGAACGATAGTAGGCGCTACGCTTATAAACCCCCCAGGGGAAGTGGCGCGACGTTTTGGTCTTTAAAAAGGGGGCTCCACACATCAATTCACAAGAATTATCATCATGACAAGCATATCTCTAGGACAGTCGCATCAAGTGGCCCCTGTCAGAGAAAATCTCCACTCAGCTTGAACCACATACACCTGCCCCAAATGCTACTTGACCGAGCCTAACCTTGGCTCGGGAGTAGG
Source organism: Amorphophallus titanum (assembly GCA_024336825.1). Classification (NCBI taxonomy): domain Eukaryota; kingdom Viridiplantae; phylum Streptophyta; class Magnoliopsida; order Alismatales; family Araceae; genus Amorphophallus; species Amorphophallus titanum. The sequence goes on from JANBPO010009398.1 coordinate 756,821, forward strand.
AGGGGGACAAGTGGAGAGGGGAAATTTTATCGCCTGAAAAAGAACGGCCAAACGAGGTCTCGCCAGACCAAACGAGGCCCAGCTCCTTTGAGTGACAGCCCTTTTGGGGCCCACTAAACCCAATAACTCACTCGAATTAAGCACTTCCTAGGCAACCTTTGGGTTTGAAAGTCTGAGCGTCAGGTCGATCGGGAGGTCCCTTTGAGGGCCTATGCATCCCGCCCCAGCCTTGCACCGATCGCTCAGGGAAACCCCCTAAAGCCAGCGCCATATGCTCGAACTGACTGACGAAGGCTTATCCAAGTGATCGTTGTGCGCCCTTTATGAGCTGGGAATCATGGGGATAATGGCGATTAAGAGCCCTTGCTCCTTAATAAGCCCATGAAGGGGACGTAACCCCCCCTGAAACTCCTCGCCTCGCAGGGCTCTCATGTTCATGAGTTGCTATATAAACCTGGGAGGCCCTCCTATGAATGGTAAGCGCTGTTAAGTGATACTAACCCTGAGCTAGAGCCACTTTACCACTTGGTGTATAGGAATCTCACGCCCTCATCTCCTTCCCCCTTCTCCTTGCACTAGAGCTCTACCATAATCGCTGACTTAAGCATCGAAGGGTTTTCCCTGGGGATTCATCCCTGGGCACCACTAACTCGTTTCCCTCTTTGTAGTTCTAGCATTCGTGGTCATCATTCTCAGCTCAGGCACCACGCGAGATAACCCCTCTTCAAAACCCTTTTTCAATAACTCCATTAGCTATTCTTTTAGCTCCTTCAGCTCAGTGGGGGACATTCTGTAAGGTGCCTTGGAAATAGGGCCAGCACCAGGAGCGAGGTCGATTGTAAATGACACTTCCCGCTCCAGAGGTAAGTCGGGCAATTCTTTAGGAAAACATCAGGATAATCTCGAACCACATTAATGTCTTTCAGTTTAAACTCCTCGGTTTATGTGACAGTGTCAAATGCAATGAAAGGCACACATCCTTTACTTACAAGTTTGCTAGCTCAGAGAGCTGAGATAAGAGGGGACTTAGTCTGAGGGCTAGTGTAAATCAGATCGGGGTAATCTACAAAAGTTATCTTGCTATTTCGGCAATCTATAGTGGCTTGGTATGTGGATAACCATTCGGCACCTAGTATGACATCATTCCCCTTCATATCAAGGCATATCAGGTCGGCAGGTAGATTATTTCATTTAACCATAACCACGCAATTTGGGTAGTGATGCATGATATCAGACTTGTTCCCGAGAGGTGTAGATATGACTAAATCTAACCATTCGGGCTCCTTAGAAAATGCAGCAGCAAATTTCTTGGAAATAAATGAATGAGTTGCTCCAGTATCAAATAATACTTTAGTAGTCTTAGAGCAGACAGTTAGTGTACCTTCCATAATTCCACCTTTAGTTGGTTCCGTCTCTTGGAAAGCTTGCAGATGACCTTGTTTCTTTATCGGACGCTTCCCATCCTTAGTATCCTGCTCATTCATCAACGGACAATCCAGGATTCGATGTGCTCGGCTTCCACATCAGAGACAAGCTCCTAGCTTCCTCCAGCATTCCTCGGCCTTGTGGCCGGCCTTGTCACAATATTTACACACTTCCTTAGAAGGCGTAGTGACGGTGGAGAATGGCTTGTCGCTCTTCTGCAATCGCTTTTCTTTGGAGAACTCCCCTTCGTTGTAGGACCACTTCTTGTTAAATGCCGATTTGAAATTTCCCGAGCTTGTGACGGGTTCTTTCTTGTCCCTGCCTCGAATCCTTTCTGAGAATTCGGTGGTGTCTTCTAGCAACTGGGCACGCCGAACCACTTCCGTATAGACATGGATGTCCATCGGCTCAAGTTGGGTGATGTATTGCGGTCGAAGTCCATTAAGGAACCGTCTTGCCTTCATCTTCTCCATACACACCAAGAGGGGTGCATACCGAGACAACCTTGCAAATTGGGCCTCATACTTGGCCACTTTCAATGCCCGTTGTTTTAATGCGGCAAATTCCCCAGCCTTCTTTTCTTGAATGCTGTCGAAAAAATATCTGTCGTTGAAATGTTCAACGAATTCTGCCCATGTGATGTGGTCATCGGGCAATGTTGCTTCTACAGACTTCCACTAGCATCAAGCGTCCCGCTCTAGTTGGAATGTGGCCAGTAGAACCTTCTTCATCCGTGCATTACATTACACAAAAAATTTAGCCAGTTCTTGGCATCCTCAGGGTCGGTCGAGCTGGTGAACCTTGGTGGGTTCATATTGCAAAAATCCCTATGGAGGTTACCCGCTCCATGGTGAGCACCGCCTTGCGCCACTTGCGATAGTGCCTACGTAAGTCCTTGCACGGTGCACTACATCTCGCGCCACTGTGCTCTTTCAGCAACCATGATCCTACAAGGGAATTTTAAGCATACTAAGTATCGTTGTCATCTATAAGGTCAAGTACACACATTACACACAAGTACAAATCCCCATAAATACTATAAAGATAAAGGCTCAGAGCGGAGACTCCAGACTGTCTCTGAGCCAGATGGAAGCCGATGTAGCTTGAGTGGTGCTCCGCGTACGGTATCGACGGATCACCAGTTCGTGCTTCTCGCTCACTCTGGTGTCTGCACCACAGAGGCAGGATGGAGTCCACAAAAGAGCGGGCTATGTCGATGCCCGAGTATCATGAGATAGGACAGAACCAAGATAGTATGCACACATCAGAGTGTTTGATATTACTATTCCCCGGGGAAAGGGAGTTAGTAGAGACCATGCAAAGGCAGGACTCTCTAAACTCATAGGGGTCTGAAGGTAATACTGTGTAGTGAGGATCGGATTCGTTCCGACCGCACCTCCCCTTATTTTGGATCATCCCAAGAAGATATAGGACATCCACCCACGGAGTGCCGGGATGAAAGCCGAAAGAAAGGGATGGGCACGTAGCCCGAGATCTAAGAGGATCGAGTCAAGGTGATGGTCGCCATCATAACGTTCTATTAATATGCCCCTTCTAAGGAACCACCAGAGGACATGCAGTGGCAGAACTCCGTGGGCCATTGGGGTTGGAAAATGTAGGGGTGAAAACCCCGTTGATTTAGCTCCTGGGGTTATGAGTGAAGAACTGTGGTCCCCTTGACAGACTCAAGATCTGAGGGTAGTCTAATGGAATTGGGATATTAAGCTCAAGCTAAAACTCACCAGGGATGGAAAATCTCCAAAGTTTAAGGGTAGTCGGCGCGAGCAGGGCATGATATGGGGTCTCGGCGCGAGCAGGATATGGTATGGGGTCTCGGCGTGGAGGGAGCTCCGGCATGGGGTCTCGGCGTGGTGGGAGACCTGGCTTTGGGGTAGTTCTCGGTGCTAAAATAGGGGCACCGAGGGGAGGCCTGTGCACCGAGGGGAATTGGCGTTGAGGGGGCTCCTTTGAGGGGTTTCAGGTTTTCGAAGGGTTTTCAGGTTCTAAACTAAGAAGGCTTTTGATTCTGGGTATTTTGGAGGTCCTGGATGCTTGGCCCAAGGGATTTCAGAGACAATGAGTTCTGGGGAAGTAATATTCAAGGGGATTAAGGAAATTTCATACAAAGATATCATCGGGAGAAGATTAACCACCGGGGCACTTTGATCGTATTCCTCACAACATCACGAGTGAGGGCCATGAGATGGGCTGTCTCAAGCTCTCGTCATGACTATGAGGTTGGGAAAACAACGATGAGGCAGTCGGAATGATTTTACACAAGGGTCTCTGCCATATCTCCCTTTTGTTCCACGAGTGAAGGGCCACGAGATGGACTATCTCAGGCTCTCTCTATGACAGGAGAGTTTTAGGAAAACAATCTGAGCTACAAGATGCTATAATCAGTGCAGGCCTTCAAGCTATCGAGAATGGACTCACGCCTTTGCGTCCCAAGAAAAGTGAGGAAGGAGGAGAAGAAAAGCATCACAGCCAGGGTATGCACCCTGTCGACTCCATTCGTCTCAATATCATTCATACATTTCCAACGAGAGATGCATAAGAATTGTGAATCTCGATACAAGAAAGGGAACTACATCATCATCCAGGAACGAAGAACAGAAACATTAATCAAAGGGGAAACATGAAAACAGGGGGATAGGGTGATGTAGCCCCTTAGGGCAATGACAGATAGCAGCAATATCGACCCACCTCGGATCTTGCTTGCTCACACTCTGTTCCTTCTCTCCTCTTCCAGATTTCAGCAGACTCTCAGTCCCTCTGTTCTTCTGGCTGCCCTCCCTATCTTCTTCCTCTTCTCTATCTTCTCCTCTGATGCCTCCTCTTCTTTGTCTGAAACTGTGGTTTATATAAGGGGGAGACCCTCCTTTACTCGGCGTGAGCATCTTCCCGGCGCGGCACATCATCGACGCGCCAAGTGTTCCAGCCTCACCTTCAATCGGCACGCCTCCTGTGGAGTCTTATTAGGCTTGGGCCCATCTCATCCTTCATGTATCGGTGCCCTCAAGCTCGAATGAATGGGCCTTATATGTGGGCTTCTTTGTTCTTGTTGTAGCTCATAAATGTGTGTTAAATTACATGAATCCCTTCTTTTGATCATTAAAATATTCTGAAGATCCTTTTCATCAGGCAGATGATTGCCTGGGGCTTGACATAGTCTTAATCAGCCTGATCGTCTGAGCGATAGTAGTGCTAGACAGTAGCTTTGACCTGACATGGCCTCAGCCAGATGGAGTGTTGAGTGGTAATGGATCTTCTTGTATTCTGATTCACAGAATTTTCAGGGATATCATTAGGGCATCATCTTTATTGAAGGCCCTCGGATTTATTTGGCTCCTTCCATTCTGCTTGTGCATATTTTAGATGTCAACACCGCCCTGCCACCCCACCCTCTCCCCTGCCACGGTCTGACCATCCCCTGATAGAAATGTATGCCCTACAAGCTAATCACATGAGATGTGATGGTGTCATTTCTTATAATATCTTATTCATATTTTTATTAATGGTATTTATTCATTACATTTAATTTGTGTTAATGTTTCGAATGTGATGAAGTCCCTAAACCTGTTCGATGATGGCTGGATCATAATGAGATTATGATAATGAGATCAGTCATCTGGGTGAACATGTGCTAGTTGTTTCTAGTCATAGGATCTTCAAGAAGGGACATGGAAGATCTGGATAGACTAAGATACATGATACTTACTCATGTGATGGGTGTGATTATTCTCATAGTCATCAGTGTGGAGACACTGAAGTACGTGTATGGGTGCTCATTAGTGGAATGAGTACACTGAACTGACCAGATCTAGAATTCCTGAATGGTAATCATGCTGACTGTTAATTAGGAGATTCTAGTGTCACAGTAGCACAGTTAGATCTTAAACCTGAGACACCAAAAGGGTTTTGCATGGACTCCACTGAGCGTTTGATTGCTGACTTATGAACTTTAGCCTTGTGGTTCTTTATAGTCGGTTGTTCGGGAAACCCCTAATCCTATACATTTCTATCATCGAGGAGTCCCTAGGAGCTGTCCTGGCACAAGTGGATGACAAAGGTAAAGAGCGGGCAGCCTATTACCTCTCTAGGTTGCTCAACTCGACAGTGGCCAAGTACACCGCCATGGAGAAGACTTGCGTCGCATTAGTTTGGGTAGCTCAGAAGTTGAAGCATTACTTCCTAGCCCACCAGGTTAGGTTGATCTCTAGAATGGACCCGATCCGTTATCTCTTAGAAAAGCCTGTCCTTTCTAGTAGGTTAGCTCGATGGCAGAGCTTCCTCCCTCAGTTTGATATCACATTCATTGTTCAGAAGGCAATCAAAGGATATGCTATCGCTGAGCTTCTTGCCCATCTTCCTATTCCCTTCACTGACTCTATTCAGGATGAGTTCCCTAATGAGCATCTCAGTATCCTTACCCATCATCCCTTTTGGTCTCTACACTTTAATGGTGTAATCAACTCACAAGGCTGAGGGATAGGTCCCATTCTCCTCACTCCGGAAGGGGGGACGATTCCTCTTACATATCAGCTCTCTTTTCTTGCTACCAACAACATTGCTAAGTACGAAGCTCTCCTGGCCAGATTGAAGAATGCATGTCTCTTGGGCGCGCGTTACTTGAACATTATAGGAGACTCTCAGCTTGTTCTGTGCCAAGTTCTGTCCACATACTGCACTCGTGACCCAAAGCTCAAGCTATATCAAGATTTGGTCATCCTCTTGGCTAGGAAATTTCACAAACTGATCTATATCCATACCCCTCGATCTCAGAATATCCTTGCTGATGCACTATCATCGCTTGCTTCCTCCTTGGCCTTTCCACTCAGTCGGAGCACGAAGACTATTGTCGTCCAAAGACTGGATGCCCCTTCTCGTCAGGATCCTTGGTTTGACAACCTTAGGAAAACTATAGAAGCAAGGGCTGAGAAGAAAGATTTAAAGGAAGTTTCTCTGGCAGAATTAGAAGATATCTTAGAAGAAGAAGAATCACCATGGTATCATGAAATTGAGCTGTATTGTAGAGATGGATCGTTCTCAGAAGGGGAAAGTACCGAGCAACGTAAGGCTATTAGAAGAGCCACCTCAAGGTACACTATCATTGCTGGAGAATTATACATGTGTGCTCTCAATGGAATGCTCAAGAGATGCCTAGATAACGATGAAGCTTGGAAGGTGGCTGAGGCATCCCATGCAAGTGAGTGTGGAGGTCATGTTAATGGCCAGTCTTTAGCAAAGAAGATCCTTAGGCAGGGTTATTATTGGCCCACTCTAGAGGAAGATTGCTCCCTCTATGTCCGGAGATGCCTTAAATGCCAACTCCACACTGATAAAATCCATGCTCCTGCTTCATCTCTTCATCCTCTCTTTGCTCGTTGGCCATTCTCTATGTGAACTTTTGACATTGTAGGCCCGCTAGGTGATCCCAATTCTCAGACCAAGCAAAAATCTTTTATCCTCACCGCCACTGAGTACTTCACCAAGTGGGCCGAAGTAAAAGCGTATGTGGAGATCAAAGCTACTACGGTATGTCGCTTCATCATGAGAAATATCATCTCGCGGTTTGGAGTGCCAAGCAGCATCGTCACCAACAATGGGTCCCAATTCGTGTCTCAAGAGCTCCAGGACCTCTGTAAGAAGTTCAATATTACATTGCATCATTCATCTCCATATTACTCCCAAGGCAACGGCCAAGGCGAAGTCACTAATAAAACCCTTCTCAAAATCATAAAGAAGACGTGTGAATTTCACAAATTTTCTGATTGGCCTGAACGATTAGTGGAAGCTTTATGGACTTACCGCACCTTTGTCCGTACTCCTACGGGGCAAACCCCCTAATCACTCACTTACGAGATGGAGGCGGTGCTCCCATACGAGATTTTAATCTCTTCCCTAAGGGAGCAACTCGATAAGGAACTTAATCTCAACGAACGTCGGGAGGCGTTACTCGTCCAGTTGGAACTCTTGAATGAGAAGAGGCTAAATGTGGCTGATCACGTGTCTGTTTATCAAAAGAGAGTCTCATACTATTTCCAAAAGAAGGTAATTGAGCGTAAATTTCAAGAAGGTGATATGATCTTGAAACGTAAATTTATTAGGTCTAGAGGTCCTAGGTCTAAGTTGCAACCTAACTGGGAAGGGTCATTTATCGTTAGAGAGGCTTATCCGAAGAACGCGTACCGTCTAGTTAACGCGGAAGGTGAGGAGCTATCTCATGCTTAGAATGGGTTGTATCTTAAGCGCTTTTTTCCTTAGAGTGAGGCTAATGCCAACCCGGTAGCAAGGTGTCCCTCCCCTTGACCACGTAGGAGGACCCCGAGCACGGTAATCACACACTACACGGCAGCTCTGGTCAAGTTTCCCTCTACTATGTGACACCGTCTCTCCTTTGGCCATGCCTAGGGGAAGTGAAGGTCCCTACTCTTCTTTCTTCGGACAGGCGTAGGGGCAAGGGGTGAATAAGGGGGAGATGACTAACCTAGACACTCTAACAAGAGGAGGTCTCAAATAGGGGCAGTTCGTTATGACCTGATTCCACGGTAAGGAAGAGAAAAGAAAAGAAAAGAAAAAAATCATTCAAAAAAGTAACATAAATTAAGGCAAAAGCCAATACGTCAATCAAAGCACAAAGTGCAATGTCAAATTGCTCCGAGACAATGAAAGATCAAACTAGGCATGACAAGAGTGACAGTATAGTTTTTCCACGGGACGTTATGAGCCCGGTCGTATGCGTGCCTAGAGTGGATGAAGGTTCGATGATGGACATAAAGTCCTGGCACAACAGATCGAATCTCCGATCGGGTCGTCATGGGAGGGATTCGAGCCTAAAAGTTTCTATCCCTATGCTAGGCTTATCCGCAAGATTTCTTCTACTTCTCCCTCAAAGGACTGGAGCATACCCAAGGTATGACCCTAGGAGAGGCACCGTCATATGGGTGAGGTAGACTCAGCCGTGGTCTGTCGCCCTTAATGTATGCCGAGTGGACACAAAATGAATAGAGGAATGTAATGGGATGAAAATGGACCGTGTTCAGAACTACACAGTAAAAGGGGCCGAATGCTTGATGAAAGTTGACTTAAATGGGCCGAAAGTTGACTTGAAAAGTCAGAAGTTGATAAAATAAGCCCTTGGGCTCTAATAAATCATGATCTCTGAAGTCCAAAGATTAGGGAACAATGAAATGGGGTCTAAATCCATCCAAAGAAGGCTCTAAAATAATGGGTAATTCGGGACATCCAAAATGATGAATAAGATAAATGACTCGATTTGCGGGTTAAAAATGGGTGTCAACACTCCTACTTCTATGTTGTTTCTAGCATTGTTGTTTCCTGATGTTGTTTTCGTGGTGGGGATCTGCGAGACCACTATTAAGCCAGTGAGACGAGACTCACCCCTATCCTTTCAGGTGTAGCGGTGCTTCTTCCTCATGGCTCGAGGTGCGGTGCATGGTTCTTAGTGCCAGCTTTGCCAGTGTCAGACTTCCCCTGACTTTAGAGTATGTTTCTATTTCTGTTGGAATGTACTATAGTTGGATTGGACTCTGTTAGCTTTGTTTTAGCTATCGTAGTTAATTTATTTAATGAAAAATATAATTTTATTTCTGTTAATTTAACAGTCCTGATCATAGTTGTATAATTATTGTTGTTGCATTATCTTGAAGTTCAATGTACCCACACATACCTTTCTAATCCTTCAGAGCCTTTCAACTCTTGGGTGGCCTCTCAAGATCCAAGTGGTATCGGGGTTGCCCGGTATCCGGGTTCTGGGTCGTCATAGGTGGTATCATAGCGGAGATGTGTGAAAGTACATGGGAATTTGAGATACTTGCAGTGATCAGAGTCCATAAGGTCTAGTACAATCGGCAACTGGCATAGGTTTTGTGTTTCTTTACTGCTTTGCTTCTCGCGTGAGAGCATGTGTGCACTGTGTTGGCGCCGTAAAGGCAATTTTATTTTCATCTGAATGATGGTGCGAGACCTGAGGAATGTGATGGAGAGTCATCTTTCTTTGAGATGGTGGTCCCGGTTATGCTGCGCTGGGCAGAATTTGTCGGTAGGTGTGAGTCTGTGGTGCAGCATTCGAGATATTTGCGGTGTAATCAGGCGGCTGATGGGAACTATTGATGGTGTAATGGCCGTGCATGCTCTTCGGTGGAGATTATTGTCATTTTGGCCATCTCATTTTGAGGTTTAGTCAGCCCCTAAGGTGCCAAGGTTGTGGTTTGTGGTGGCAAAATGGATGCCCTGACCAAGAGGGTGCCCGAGTGAGCTAAGGATTTCCTTCCTGGTGAGCTATTGTTAGCCGAGCTTGACTTTCTCAACCTATCTTGTGGCATCATTTTGAGGTGAGCTTGAGAAGCGATGTCTCCGTAAGTCCTTAGTCCTACGTGTCTGCTTTTGAGCAGACTGTGTTAGATCAGAACTTGATTTGATCTCAATTAGTTGTGGCTTGGTATTAAACCCAGATTGTGGAATTGGGGGCCATTATGCACCGTGTCTGGAGCCGTGCAAGGCAACAATTGAGATGTAAAGGTTTAGCATTAGATTCGGGACTTTAGAATAGGTTGAGATAGGTGCTCTTTGTGGTTTGTACTGTGGCTCTTGGCACGATGATCTGTGCTGTGGCAACTTGTGATTGGAAGTGGGCATGATTAGTACTTGAGGTGTGGTAAATTACAATTAGTGAATTGCGATGGCGCCGAAGGATGTGCTGAGATGTTGATGCCGAATTGTCTGTGCTGCCTACGTGCGTTGTATCGAGTGTGCAACGGAAGTGTGGTGGGTCTATAACCCATAGGTCGAGGATCGTTGAGTTGGAAGATTCTGACCAGTTGAGAGAATTGCTTCCTCGGTGTGAGATTGTCTTGGCTGTGTGAGCCTTGATGATGTTGGTTGCCGTGCCGTTGTTTGAGACCTCGTGGTTGTTGGCATTGGCAGGTTTGAGAATTGGGGAAATATGACGGTGAATGTGCTGAGTGAGTACCCTTTATGCGTTCATTGGAAGTGACGCTCTCGGGATGGAATGGTGGTCCTAGAGATGCATTTTTCAAGAATTGTTGGTGGGTCCTTGTTAGTAAGCTGCGAGTGGCTTGTACGATTAGCTGAGTGGTCAGTTGTGATTGTGCCTGAAAGTGACCCAGTTGTGGCTGTGTCCCATGGTTCTGTGTTAAGAATGGAGCCGGGCATTGGTTGGTGTCTATTATGAGATTGTGTAATGGTTTGTGTTTGTGGTTTGGTGGTATCATTGGCATTTTGCTTGCCAGATTTGTTAATGTTATGGTGCGGAAGCCGATGGTGGGAGCAATTAGCTGAGATGACTATCTTCCCTGCAAGAGCTGATGCTTGTTGTGTCCACCAAGCATGAGTTTTTGTCGGTGGCTATTTCATGGCATGGGTCGTCTCTCCTCGATCTGTGAGATGGTAACGATGATGCCGTGATTGGAGGTGCCAGACTTGTGTTCCTTTATGTGCCATGTCCGCTCTATGAATCAGTGTATATTGGGATTCAAAGCATGATGGCTTTGTTTGTGATCGTTGTCTGGCGGTGTTCCTTTGGATTGTGTTTTTTTTAGAATCGTGTTATCGTGTTTCTATGATTTTATGTGTTTGAGGATTGGCTGGAGCTTTGAGAGCATTGCGAGCTAGTTGGGTTGTTCTTCCCTGTTCCCTATTGGTGTTCTTAAATTTCGAGGATAAAATTTCTTAAAGGAGGGTAGGACTATAACACCCTGGATCCTTCGGATCAGAATCCGAGAACTTTCGGAGCGCTTTCGTGGGTCCCGAGTGGAGTTTGGCCTTTAATCGAGTTTTCGGGCTGTGTTATCTTCGGATCCCCGCGGAGGGTGAACCGTTGAGAGTTTAGACTCCGGGACGCTGCAAGTGCGTCGTGTTCTTTCCGAGGATCGCGATGACTATTTTTTCACATTTTTTGATATTTTGGAATTTTGGGCCAAAATTAGATTTCACAAATATTATTAATATTTTTTATTTTTTATTTAAATTGTTGAGTCAGATTGGACCTTAGTCAGATTTTATATTTTTTAATAGTATCAGACCTGACCCAACCCGATATAGGTCGAGCCCGGGCCGGGACAACCTAAGCCTGACCCGAATCCGACCCATTGACAGCCCAAACATGTAGTCACTAATACGAACTTGGGTTCGGGTGGATCGAGCCGAGTCACGAGCTGACTGTACGTCCGTTTCCCCAGTTGGAACGGAACGGCCTGATACAGACTACTTGTGCCTTTGTTCGAAGAAGTCAGTGACGTCACTAGACTGCCTCATTTATTACCAAAGAGCCCTCAGATCAGATCCATGCAGAGGAGTCCCCTTAGCACAAGATCTTCGCCTTTGCTTATTCTTAACATCGATGACATTTACTGAAATGTCTCATTAATTACAACAGCACTACTACTTAACTAATCTTCTCATGCATGCAGGGCCGTGGATCCACACGAGAATTTCCTTCTCTGCGTTTTCCTCGTCCGGATGTCTACCCTCGCTTAATTTGCCGGCTCAGTTGTCAGCCCGAAGCCAAATGGGAAGAGCGGGTCATAGTGTCGGTCACCCACATTCATGGGGAGCTGATCCACAGATTTGAACCATGTCCGAGGAAGCTTGCCCGAGAACCCGTAGTCCCCAAAGAGGACATCAGCAACACCGTGACCCTCGGTGCCCGGGAGCCATGCGGCGACGAGCGAGTCCATGATGCCGACGTACGGCTCGACCACGACGGGCCGTCCGGAGACGATGACAACAACGCATTTGACATGTTTGCACACGTGCTTGATGGTCTTGGGACCAGGACGAGCGATTGTCAGGTTCAAGCTGTCACCAAATCCCTCCGCGTAGGGGGGCTCTCCCACCACAACAATCGCATATGAGAAGCCACTGTGCTTGACAAAGTCAGGACGAGGATTCTCAGAGTACACTACTTGAGTTGCAGGATCAACCGTGGCCTTCACAGCATCAAGGATTGTGGTCCCTGTTGTAGGTAGTAAGAAGAGACAAAAAGAAAAGAATTGGATTCCTTCGAAAGAGATGCCGGGATTGTTATATTTCACGAGGCAAACATCCTAGCGGCAAGAACAAGATGATCGTAAGATGAGGCTTACCTTGTGTGAGGTTATTGCCACCGAGTCCTTGCCATGTAATTGTCCAACCACCACACTGGTAACCCAAGTTGTGGGCATGGCTTCCGGCTACGAGTATCTTCGCGGCCTTCTTAGGGAGGGGAAGCAGCGGCTTATCACCATCTTGTTTTCCATTTTTCAGCAATACCAGAGACTTCCTCACAGCTTCCCTCGCTATGTCCCTATGCTCCTACAGAAAAAGGGTAAAGGGCTGTCACTAGATTTATAAGCCACCTAGCTACAAGGCTTTAATCGATGGTACAAGATTTATATTTGAGAATTTTCTTCTTCTTCTTTTACTCAGCCCCTGTTGATGAATTGGTTTTGAATGTGCACCAGCACAACTTTGCTGCAACTAACCTGCTTACCCAGCTGATCAGCAAGGCTGGGGTCAGGGTAGGGGTTCTCAAATAGACCCATTGTGAATTTCACCCGGAGAATCCTCCTCACAGCATCATCAATCCGGTCCATTGGGATGGCCCTGCTCTTGACCAAGTGGGTCATATCTGCAACGTATTCGGTCAAGTTGAAGGGAAGCATGACCTTCAACACAGAGAAACAGAAGTAGAGGATGAGACTACATGAACTGTTAACAGTGCAGATTAGCTTTCAAGTCAGGTAGCTGGAAGTAGATTAATTACCCAGGCATACATTTGCATTCCCTGAACACACACACCCCCCCCGGGGGGAAAGAACTAGAATACTATCTATCCATCTTGACGTTGGCTCTTAGATTTATCAAAACCAATCCTACTGACCATGTAGACACTTCCCACCCTGGAGGGAAAATGTGACTACCAGAAGGAGAGATACTAACCATGTCGACACCCGCAAGAATTCCAGTCTGGAGAGACCATGTGTAATTCTTGCGTGCTGGATAAGTCATCCTGTCTAAACCCTGCCAATCTGTAATTACGAATCCCTGAAAATTTAGCAGCAACGGACAACTGAATGAGGAGAATGTATGGTAGAGAACTGTACAACGTATCATCACATAGATTACAGAAAGCTGATGTGCTCCATGTTTTCCAAATTCTGTGAACCTTCACATACCCTGAATCGAAGAGTTTTCTTGAGGAAGTTGGTTATGAGTTCATGGTTCGCATGCATCTTTACTCCATTCCAACTTGAATAGGAGATCATTATAGTAGAAACTCCTTTGATGACAGCACTGTAGTACGGAGGCATGTGGATGCCAAGGAGTCCATGCCAGCTGGTAACAGTATTATTCTCATTGATGCCCTTGGTTGTTCCACCATCACCCACATAGTGCTTAGCGCAGGCAGCAACATTGTTTCTGTAGACCATGAAATCAGTTTAAAAAGGAGGACATTCTCAAATAGCACAATTTTGAATCTGTGGTAGCTCAAGACCATGTTTGTTCATTGTGTAAAACAATAGTTGAAAAAAAAAGGCATAACGTCACTACAGTAGCAGAGAATCCGTGAACCAAAATCGAACAGAGTTGGACAAAATATGTAACTTGAAGGATCACTAAATTTTCTTCATCTTAAAACACGCTGAAGTACAATAAACAGGCCCTTCAATTGCGTAATATCAGACAATGCGGTGTATAAAAAAAATGAGCTTTTCATTGAAACGACAGTTCTTACTTTCCAGCAACAAAAGGGACACCCTTGTGATTCGCTGGTATTTCTCCCTGCAGGCCAGAAATGACATCTGTCATCGTTTGGACAAGCTTGGGATCTTCACTGTAGCTCTCAAAGCAACGCCCCCATCTAGGATCTCTGCAGACCTGGATGTATACAAAAGAAGGGACATAAAGGACAATGAATGAAAATCACCACAGAACACATTTGCTCATGATCCAAAGTTCACTGAAGAGAGAAAGAAAAAAAAAGAAAAAAAGAAATGAAATGAAATGAAAAAAATATGAAAAGAAGAATGCTGGCGCCACCTACTGGCCCGCTAAGGTATAAGCTATTCTGGAGCTGCCACCTCCGTAAAATTCAACAGAATTGCGGTCATTGCATGATCGATCGACTTGTATCCACAGATTTATCTCCAATATGTTTAGGCGATGTCAGACGTTACGTACATTGATGACGAAAGATACACCATTTCACTGGAATCAAGAATGCCAAAGGGCCTTTAGACCAGCCGAAGAGATATTTGGAAATCCCACCGATGCTGGGGGTAGTTATCAAGGGCAACCATTGTTTCTCTATGAAGTTGCTACTGAATACTCATTGGGGGCAATGCTGACCCAAAACAACGACGAGGGAAAGGAGCAAGCTCTATTACCTCAGTCGAAGGTTAGCGAGGGTAGAAGGAAAATACACCCCGAGCTAGAAAGATTGCCTTGCATGGATCTTTGCGATCAAGAAGATGAGGCACCACATGCTATCACATGAAGTACGACTGATATCAAAGGCTGATCCAATCAAAGTATATAACCTCCTAGCCACTGCTGAAGGAACAACTGGGTAAATGGGGTCGTTGCTCTGATGGAATTCAATATCACTTATGTGTCGCAAAAGGACATCAAGGGCCAAGCCATTGCCGATTTCTTTGCAGCGCACCTGGTGCCTGAAAATTCCCCGTTAGTCACAGAGCTCCTTCAATGCTGATTACAGAGCAGAAACATGGATAGTCTGATGTCTGAAAGCCCGAATTACTCCTCTACCATGGCAAGGTGAAGCGGCATAGGGGGCGATTCTACTCTATTGAGATAAATCGGCCGAAGCTAAAATGCACAATTTGATGCGCTAACAAAGCTAGCAAGTTCGCTAGCCATCCTGCCAGATGAATCCCTTGCTATACTAGTGATAAACAGATGTTAATTTCCCAGTATGATAGAGAAGCCAGATGGAGAAGAATGTGAAGCTGCAACAACAGAAGTAGTCGATTCATCCAACTGGAGGGAGCCCCTGATGTAATGGTTTAAACACCAACAATTGCTCAAGTAAAGAGAACAAAAGATCCGTTTGATCAGAATAAAAGACTCTTGTGAAGTCAAAAATGGGACCTTGTTCTGGATTGTGGTGAATGATAGAAGAAAGGTATTGCACCTGAAGCTATACCACGTGTCTCTCCCTTAGCTCAGCGATCTGATACCCTCCAATAATACAACCATACTTGGTACTTGACTCCTTGTCAGAACCAATCTATATAATGTAATGGCCCATACCTTTTGTCTAAGCCAGATAAACTCAATTCCTTGTGTTGACATGAGCCCAATGTCGATGAAACTACTATGATTGGTCTCCAATTCTCTATTTGGACCAATCGATACTACTTAATGGCCTAGACCTTCCGTTTAAGCTAGATAAACTCAATTCCTTGTATTGACATGAGCCCAATGTCGACAATACTACTATGATTAGTGCCTGATTCTCCATCTGGACCAATCAATACTACCTAATGGCCTAGACCTTCCGTCTAAGCTAGATAAACTCAATTCCTTGCATTGACATAGGCCCAAGGTCGACGATGCTACTATAATTGGCCCCTGATTCTCCGTCAGGACCAATCAATACAATCGATACAACCTAATGGCCTAGACCTTCCATCTAAGCCAAATAAACTTAACTCCTTGCATTGGTACAGTCCCAGTAGCGATGATATCATTGACTCAATGCCCATGGCCTTTTTGGTCTTACCCGAGGGGTATGACCTAGACCTTCTGTGTAAGTTAGAGAAACCCGATATCCTTTACATTGGTACAATCCCAGTACCAATGATATTATTAACTCGATGCCCATGGCCTTTTTGGTCTTAGTCGAGAGGCATGGCCTAGACCTTCTATCTAAGTCAGAGAAACTCGATCTCCTTTGCATTGGTACAATCCCAGTGCCAATGATACCATTAACTCGGTGCCTATGACCTTTTTGGTTGTAGCCGAGGGGTATGACCTAGACCTTTTATCTAAGTTAGAGAAACCTAATATCCCTTGCATTGGTACAATCCCAGTACCAATGATACTATTAACTCGACACACATGGCCTTTTGGTCTTAGCCGTGGGGTATGACCTAGACCTTTCGTCTAAGTCAGAGAAACCCGATCTCTTTGCATTTGTACAATCGCAGTACTGATGATACTCTTAACTCGGCACCCATGGTCTTTTTGGTCTTAGCCATAGGGTATGACCTAGACCTTTGGTCTAAATTATAGAAACCCGATCTCTTTGCATTGGTACAATCCCAGTAACGATGATACTCTTAACTCGGTGCCCATGGCCTTTTGGTCTTAGCCGAGGGGTATGAGCTAGACATTCTGTCTAAGTTAGAGAAACCCAGTCTCCTTGCATTGGTATGACCCAGTACCGATGATTTCACTAACTCGGCGCCCATGGCCCTTTCGATCTCAGCCGAGGGGTATGACCTAGACCTTCCCTCTAAGTCAGAGAAACCTGATCTCCTAGCATTGGTACAATCCCAGTATCGATGATTTCACTAACTCAGCGCCCATGGCCTTTTCGGTCTTAGCCGAGGGGTATGACCTAGACCATCTATCTAAGTTAGAGAAACCAGATCTCCTTGGCATTGGTACAATCTCAGTACCAATGACTTTTTGGTCTTAGCCGAGGGGTATGACCTAGACCTTTCATCTAAGTCAGAGAAACCTGATATCCCTTGCATTGGTACAATCCCAGTACCGATGATATCATTAACTCGACATCTATGGCCTTTTGGTCTTAGCCGAGAGGTATGACCTAGACCTTCCGTCTAAGTCAGAGAAACCTGATATCCTTTGCATTGGTACAATCCTAGTACCGATGATACAATTAACATGGCACTCATGGCCTTTCGGTCTTAGCCGAGCGGTATGACTTAGACCTTCCGTCTAAGTCAGAGAAACCTGATATCCTTTGCATTGATTTAGACAGACTGACTGTTGACTCATAATCGTATTGACATCATCAAAACAAACGGAATGCAACATTCTTCCACTTTTTTATGATGGCAACAATATGAGTCATTGAACTTAAGATGTGAGAATTGAATCAAGAAATGGAGTATCCCTTGAGTAGATAGTTCGGCAATAGCCATTAATATCAAAAAAAATCAAAATCCTAAAATTTGGAAGGAATGTAACTAAATGGTCTCTTGATAGATTGTACCTGAGAGCACCTCATGAGTGGAATGGTCCATGCTTCTTTTGCTTGAATGCGCACCATCATAACTTTCCGATAGCATCGTCTTATGTTTCCCCCCTTTCGTTTGGAGAGTAGCTTTCCTTGACAGGGCATCGGTGCTTCTTTTGCCATTGGTCTTGGCTTCTTCTGTGTCTTCCTCTCCTTCAGAAAAAGCGGATGGACTGGACCAACCGGCCAGGCTTACTTCTCTGCTCTTTCGAGCAAACTTCAGCAGCCTCTTCAATCCCTTGGGTGCATCCTTCTGATAGATTAGGGCAGGTGGATTTTCAGCATTTCCCCACTCAAGTATTTCCGTCTCACCATTGTCAGCTTGCAGCATCTGTGACAATGAGTGGCGTACACGTGGGCTTGATGATGGCAAAGGTGCTATCTCAGAATCTACCATTTGGAGCACGCCACTGTCACAAGATTCAGAGATTCCCTGGTGATCTGTTTCCACCCATGCTGGTGATGAAATGTCCAAGTCCTCATCAGGTTGGCTCTCTTCAATAGGAAATTCTACTGATTTCATGGCACTGTTATCAACTTTCACAGCAGGACCCTCACTCTGTGTTATCTCATAATTCAAATCGTTATTCACTGTATCTTCAAATTTCCTATCATCAGGACTTTCAACAAAAACTTCCTTGGGCTGTTCAAGAATTGCCTCAGTTGTTCCTGCAACAGATTGTTTCTCTTCATCTGGGACAAGATTCCCACTAGTCCTCGAAGAGTCGTCAGACTGATGAGGCAGCTTCACCATCGTGGATCCAACACCATGGCTGCTGCCAGTACCCTTCCTTAAGAAAGGTTTTGATTCCAATGGCACCACACTGCTCTTCTTAGACTTGTAGAAACTAGGCTTGGCAGAAACTGCCCCAGAATCATTTCCTGATGGAGCTGAAAGTTTTGTCCTTGCACTTTTGCTGCTCACTGTTGAAGTGTGCTTCTTGTCTTCTTGGCTTTTTAAAGATATTTTGCCTTCACTTTGTGTTCCTTTGGTGCCTTTTGGCTGGTGCAAATTTCTTTCAGGTTTTGGGCTACAGCGAGATGGAGATGGTGTAGGCTGAGGTTTCCGGCTGCCCGATATGGTGTTGTTGGCAGTTGTAGCAGAGATCTTAGAAGCTGGAGTTCCAGCTGTTCTTGGGGAAGGAATTGACGGCCATGAGCTGCGTGTGGTAGGCATTGGGGATGAAGTTTTGGGTGATGATTTCCTTACAGACGCTGATTTTGATGTTTCTTTTTTTGATACAACTGGAGGAGAAGAATTTCTACGTGATTTTTGAGGATGACTCGATGAATCTAGTTTACCTGGAACACCTGAAGCCTTTGAAGCCATCTTTGCTTTTCTCTGATCAAGTGCTTCCTGTGTCATTTTGCATTGTGCTTCTTTCTCTGTTCGCCTTCTATCAGTCTCAACTTGAAGCTTCATGTCACCTTTCTCCTTGGACTGCCGACGGGGAACACCTTTTCTCTCACCAGGTAGCGTCGGATTTCCACTAGTCCCCGATGTAGTGCTCCTGTACTTGGAGGGTTTACTCTCCATTAACTTCATCAGCATTTGGTTCAACTCAGCTTCTTTCTGTCGAGTCCACTCTGCTGCATCAGTAGGTTTTTCTTGAATTCCTTCGGCCTCGGGCACATCTAAATCAACAGGACATTCGATTGGAAGAGAGGTCACCCTCTCTTCTGCAGCAGATGCTTTGTCCACTGGACCTTCAACTTTACCCAGGTCAGCAATTGCATTATCAGATTCTGGCTGGATATTACAGACATTCTTCCCTTCTGCTCCTGGAATAGGATTGTTGGAGTTGTTTGGGAGCACATCGTCAGATGAAGCTACCTGTGTGCACTGATTACTAGACTCACCCATCCCAGCACTCCATCTTCTTAAGACAGACTTATTAGTGCTAGCAGATATCTCATTGAAAACCTTTCTGCTCTGAATATTTGAATTTTGATCTCTTTGCTTACTCTCAAAAAGATTTATTGCATCTTGAACACTCATTCTCCTCACTGAGGTTTCAGTTTTAGTTGGCGGTTGTTCAGATTCTTCATCTCCACTGCCATTAACATCAGCATCCCTGTATGTTGTTCTTTCCCTTGCCGGAAAGTAACCAAGACTCTTAATAGTAAGTGCAGTTGGCCTGCGTGATCCAGATCTTCCTATTTGGATTCGCCGCATAGGTGACGCAGACCTTCTTGGTGATGCAGATCTTATAAGAGGACGGCTTCTCTCTGCAACAGTCCAATCTTCATCAGAAGAATCAGAAGATTCCCCACTTTCAGATGAACTGTGTCGCTCAGCCTGTGCAATTTTTGCTGGGGAAGCACCAGTTCTGACAGATTTCAGTGTATCTGTCCGTGAAACAGGCTGAGATGTAATGTCTGTTGTCTTCCCTATGTTATTAGGTAAATCATGTGGAAGTGTTGACAGCTGATCTGAAGCATTCAGTACCTGCTCCCTAAAACCTAATTCCAAATATTTGAGCAAAGAATTCCTGGAAAAGAAAAAGAAGCAAGAATGTCTAAATTTTCTAGGCCAAGGAAGACTTCAATTAGCTTAAGCTTAGAATAATATCTAAAAACAATACATGATTAATTTAAAAACAAAAAAAAGATTGTCGTGAGGAAGTATTATCTGAAAAAAATGGAAATAAATCTCCCATTCTTAGCTCGTCCCTGTCAATCAGGTCTTGAGCTATGTCTTTGAAGACGTAGCAATCCTCGATAGGGGAGCACGAGTCATGGTTTATTTGATTTTCTTTGAGGCCCATGCATTGTGAGCTTTCCAGGACTTGGTTCCTCTTCGCTGTCGTGACTTCGGAGACGGCTTCATAGCAGCGGATGTTTGTTCGGAGAGTCCGGACGGCCCATCTTCTCCGCAGCTTCTTCAGTTGAAGTTGTTGTTGATGCTAGACTGGTCGGGACATATAGACGTGCAATTTTACACGGCCACAGTCAGTCCCGTTGGTACCTCCCACCCCTCAATCTGCGTCTGATGGTGCCGAAACTAAGAGAGAGGGAGAGTGGCAATCGTGAGAGAGAGAGAGGATGAGAGAGAGTGAGTGAGATCGAACGAGAGAGAGAGAGAGAGAATTGAGAGTGAGGGGTAAATATTTTTTTTGATTTTTAACCTCAAATGACATTTTAACCTTAAAAGAACTGAAATTGTATAAATGCCCATTTTATTTGTATAAATACTTTAACTAATTCGTTTAAATGCCAGAAAATAGCCTAAAAATCTGTAAAAATAGTCTAAATTCACAGAATAAATTCTAGATCCGAACCACTAAGGATCCGCTAAGACACAGGCCTTACAACAATGGGTATGAATATGGCCCAGATGTCAAGGCTGATGAAGCCCCTCCCCAACAGGAGAAGAGAAGAAGAATCTCCGTGTTTGAGAGATTGACCTTCCCCGGTTAAGCAAAGAGGAAGGTCTGCAGACAAAGAAAAGAAATGCAAGTTTTTACTTGCAATATGGCCGGGATAGCCAGCAGGTATGGAGGACTACCTGAGGAACCTCGGGAAATGGCCCGATTAGCCGAAAGGTCAGGGCCGAACACCAGAAGAACAGAAGCCGCAAGGGGAATGTTGAAAGCGGCAAAAGGGAAACAAATCCTATCTGAAAAAGTCACCACGTTGACTGCAAATGTGGTGACGACTGAAGAAGAGGAAGTACTACTGAATACCTCTCCTGAAGGTGCTTCAGGGGAGACAATGGAAGCCACCCCCAGCACAGTGGCTATAGACCCGTCGGTGTTGATGCTATTACAGTAATATCGACAGGAGATAGAGCTTCTAAAGAAGGAACTGCTTGAAAAGACAGAACAAACCTCGGCGTCCAAGCAGCCCGAGATGCAGGCCGAGTCATCACGAGGAGGCATCAACCCGTGCGACTTTCCTCCATTATACACTCTGCCCTAGATGGTAGAACACAATCAAGCAGCCACCCAGTAGTGCCCACCTCAGCCGCTGATGCCACCGGTGCTACCTCAAGTGCACCAAGCCCCTCTACTGTCGTGCCCTCCATCGCAGGCGACCACCCTGGTCACCCCATACCTGTAGCTAGTAGACTTCTATCCGGAGCCAGTCGATCCTACCACCGTGAATAGGCTAATGGTGGAGAGGATGATCGAACTAAAGCTTGCTGAGCGAAGCGAAGGTGACTATGTCACATTTGACGCTTACCGGGTGCCATACTGGTGCGGACACCTGAGCACAAGAGCGGTCCGGGTCGGCGGGCCATCGGTACCATACACGGAGCACCACGCGAGCCACGACAGCTTCCATTTGACTCGGAGACAGTCTGGAGACTCCCCCTTGAGTCTTCACATTTATCATATTTATTGGGATTTTATTTGTGTGCAATGTGTGCTTATTTGATTTTATTTAGATTACAATTTAGATTGTATTAGGGGGTTATTTACAAAATGACCATTGGGGGTCCCAAAAGCCACCTCACCTCTAGTGTGGCTCCTAGCCACGCGTTACAGGTCATGTCCGTCTTAGAGTCTGAGGTTCAATGCACGTAGAGTTGGCTCCCGTGTCCATCCCGCATCACCTTTTAATGCATTTGTGTGTAGCTTCAGGCTTATCTGCTCATCGTGCTAACTTATAACTTGATATCTTCATTCTTTTATCGCTTCAATCTTCATGTCCATTCTTGAAGTGATCATCATCATTTTGACTGGTATGAGCTTGTTAGACCCTGGTTTGGATAGGGACCAAATGGATTGACTGGCGAACCCTATTATAGCCTTTTGGCGTGCCTAAGGTCGGCGTGGTGAACTCTCGGCACCACATGGGTAAGGGCCTCGGCACGGTGTGGTCTCGGCGCGACAATGATAAAGGCATCAACGTGCCTTCCCTTCACTCTACGTGTGACCCTCTCGGCGTGAGAGCCTTGTCGACGCGCCTTAGGGTTTTTTTAACCCTTTTAAGGGGTCGAGGGTGAGCGAGGGTTTCATTCTCGCTCGCACCTCCTCTCTACTAGGCGTGCTCTTTCTGCGGTGGCGTTCGGCGTGGAGTTTTGGCGAAGTTCCTTCTTAGATGAGATTTTGCTTCCTCTTGGTGAGCTTTGGCTCTTTCATAATGGGACTATGTCCTTCTTTGTTGAGGAGGCATCCCCTCTTGGTGGATCTCCTTCCTATTACTTTTCAGGCATACCTAGACATGGGGTGATGCTGCCAAAATTTTCTCAAGATTTCTTCTTTCATTGTGACCTCAGTCTTGTCTTATCCTCTTTGACTTTCTTGTCTGTAGTTGCTGAAATGGCCACCACTTCCAGTCGTGTGCTCCTAGATCTGTTGATGTCGGTGCTTCCACTCAGGACAAGGTGCCCGGCCCATTAGTGACTTGGTTAAATCTTCAAGAGCTTGATCAACGCCTGGGGAAGATTGCAATAGTTGATGAATCTTCTGACTCAGAGACGGACACAATGTCTGTGTCCCGTGTCTTGCCTGCTAAGGATGGGTTGGCCTTTCACTATGACGATGGCTACCATCCAGATTTTCCAAAGGACTGCCATTTAGAACCATTCATTCGGACTTTCAATGTGGATGGTAAGAGAGACATCATGCAAGCCCAAGTGGTAGAACGAGCTATGTTGCTGGATAGGGATAGCTTGAAAGGCTTTGTATATCGAAGTGAAGCCATCTATCTCCTCGGAGAGCAGCGTAAGTGGGATGCCGTCCTAGCAGTGACTGAGCTGGAGCCAGAGCAGAAGATGTTGACACGAGCTCCTGAATTTACCCTGGCCAGGTGGGACACTGCTGCGGGTCGAGTTAACAGAGAGAAACCCGACTATGGATTATTCTTGGTGCCAATAAAGTGGGGCTATAGAGACGAACCATTTGTCCAAAACTGCTTGGCCATTCATTTCAAGTTTCAGCTAGCTGCCGGCTGGTTTGCAGACACCAAAGTGACCGATGCTCATCTTTTTCGTGTGGGTGTAGTAGGGTTCACGAAAATTGTGCTGAAAGAGTATGCTCCTTTGCTTATTAGAGCCGGAGTGTACCACAGTGTGTATGCATCCTGATTTCGGTATCCCATCTCTAGAGGTCTGTGTTGTGACATGTTCGAAGTCTCCTACCCACAGTTTAACACTTTTTACATAGCAGAAGGTGAAACTTCTTTGGACCTCTGGGGTCTATCACAACTTTCAGGTTTGCTGATTGACGGAGAACCTTATGAAGAAGTCTGTCTGTATGACTTTGTCAAGGATGAGACTGACGGAGAGAGCCAGTATGTCTTTGACTTTTCGTACTGGTATCTGATGAAAGCATATCGCTCCCTCTTCCTGGCTTATCATAGAGGATCATCTAAGGGCTATCATGCCCGAGAAAAGAGCAGTAGGATGAAGGTCCGGGTAGGACATTAGATCCAATATTTCTTTGGCGGCCCTTTGAAGTATAATGAATTTCCCTTAGTGGCTCCAGTTGTGGGCAAGCAGAGCAGGCCTCCTAAGTTCAAGTTAGAGCTGTCAGCTTCCATTCGACGGGTCAGCCAAGGAGGACCAAATCCTGTCGGGGTGGATCCCCTTACACATTGTGCTGCCTATCTCACATTTTGGCTATGCACTTTAGCTCTCCCGTAGGGAGATGAAGTAGTTATTTGACCGGAGGCAATATACCCAGCATGTAAGATGGCTTGGGGCATGCGACTTGCTTTGTGTCCAGCTGCACTCTGCCTGGTGTACAAATCTTTGGGAGATTTATATAAACATCGGGTTCCTCGGTCCTTCAGAACAGTGGGCCTGTTTCACTTCTTCAATGCCTGGGTGTGTAGCTTGTTCCCAAAGCTTGCCCCTGGGACTTTACTGATGACCACACTATATCCTCGGATGCTGGAGTTTGCAAGTGCTGAGCCTGGCCCAATATCACAACAGCTCTATTCCATCAGAGGCCGGTTAACTAGGGTTCCAGTGGATTCAGCAGGAACTATTCATTTCTGGAATTTGGCAGCACATTCTGCTCTGCTGATGCATCGCCATTGTGAGCGAAAAATGGAGGGAGTGGAATCCTTCTTTCGTCCCATCTCAGGTGCTAGAGTGACCTGGCTGATTTTGGAGCCTGAACTGATTGACTGGGCTTTATCAATTCACCCCAGTGTTTTGGTGTTCAAAAAAGATGGCATAGTCCATTTGGAACCTTATTACCTGTTCAGATTTGGATGGAATTTTGGCTATGATCAGCATATTCCTCCTTCAGCTACTCAGTTTTTATTGGATAGCAGGTCGAAACATGGCTCGACCGTTGTTGGTGAAGGCCGCATTTGGTCGGACTTCTTTCATCCCCGAGAGGCCAGCACCTTCAGAATATCGATGCTAAATTGCATTCCCCGAGTTACCCCAAAGTATATAAAGTGGTGGAATGCCCGCACGAGCTTCTATTGTAATACCAGAGGAACCTGCTGGGATGTGGCTGAACGTACTTTTCTAAGTCAGTAGCCAGGGCCGGTATTTGATATTGACAAAGCGCACTTGAAGAGGCTCTTTTCTCAACACCCAAAGGAGGCGAATGCATATGTAGCAAGCAGGAAGGGTTTAAAAGAAGATGCTGCCAAGCAGTTGACGCATGTGCTTGCTGACATAAATGAAGACATCTTCATGAAGAATTTGGAACATTTATGCTAGGTTGGTGACACTCGCCTGGAGGCCCAGCAATACCCTTTTCAAATCGAGGAACCACTCCCCAAAGTAGCTTCTTGGATGTGCGAGACCGACCACTTCTGCCCATATCGGGTGTTTGTTAGGATGGGGGACAGAACCCCAACGTACTATCAGCATATGTCATGATTGTTCATTCTGATGAATATTCATGGGCTGACCCTTGACAGTCCTATAGCAAGCATTCTGGACAAGCCCCTATTCCTATCTTTTCAATATGCGGACGGCTGGGGTATTGACCACCTCAGCTTGTACCATTGTCTTGCCTCCTGCGGCCATGTAGACTTGGTTGATCTGGCCGAAAACTGCAAGAAAATTGGAGACATTTGCTGGCTTGTCCGAGAAGCGGCGTCCCGTAACAAGGAGGTGGCTTATCAGTATTGGCCCCTCTCATCTTTTTACAATGGCCCGACAGGTATGACTTTCTTCGGTTGACATGGTATTTGTTTCATTGCTTAATCCTCTTTATAATGATATGCTTTCTCCTTGGCAGATAGACCTGACATAAAGCAGCAGGGGCTTTATAGGAAAATAATTTCCCAGGCTCAGAAGCCAGAATATTTTAACACTCCTGTACAAGCACCAACCATGACTCCATTTTCTCTTGGGAAAAAGAGGGCGGCTTCTTCAATGAAAGTCACCTTGGGGTGAGCGAATAAGGTTCGAAAAGCCCTATCAAAGCAATCATCCTCTGCAGCTGATGTGCTTGAGATTTCCTTGTGCCTCATGCCATCATATGAAGAGTTTGCTGCTCAGCGGGAGGTTGCCCAGCAAGTAGCCGGAGGTGATATTACTTTTCTTTGCAAATTAAAGAATTATTCCCTTCAGGGTACCTCATTTTTGTCTTGACATTTCCTTTGTTTGGCAGAGCTCAAGAAGCAGTTACTACTGTTGCGACTACTAAGGAAGTTGCAAAAGTAGCAGTGGGCATAGCGAGAGAATCCTCTGTTGTTCAGGAGGATATCAGACTGCCTTCGCCTACACCAACCATTGAAGCCGAGGGTAAGCTAAGTGACCTTGCTCTTCTCAATCTTTCTCCTTCTTTGCTAACCTCTTGACCCCACTTTATGCATATCTTTGCACTGTAGTGGCTGAAGTAGTCAGCATCGAGGTTGCGACACCGGCTGCTGATCTCCCTCTACCGCAGGAGGGGCAAAAGACTGCATTAAAGAAGGGCACTCTCCCCTTACGATGCATAACCACCCGCTCAGCAACTCGGAAGGCAATAGAAGTAGCGAGCCAACCTGAGCCTAGTATAGATATTTCTTCCAGTAGTTTTGTGATGAGGGCATCCCACGACACTCTCTTTGGCTCGGACCGCCGGCACCACTTTGAGATGTCCGCCTATGTTATCTCCTTGATTGTTGGAATCTTCTATGGATATGCTGTTCCAACTCTTGATCCGCTTGGCTTCATGAGTAAATCATTGGAATTCTGTTGTCCATTAAAAATTGAATGTCTAGACTTACACATGGGATCTACGATACATGACCTCAATACCTTATGCCAATTAAAGGGCCCGGTTTGGTCCTGGGAGGAGCACCCAAAAGTAGTTGTTCCCATGGGAGTTAATTGACCACAGTGTCGCATTGCATCGAAGTGCATGACTTGCTAGATTATTCTATGACATTCATTCCATAGTTGAAACAAATGACATGACTTGAATGCTTGTTATACTAGCTTGTTGCAATAGATGGCCAATCACTTGATATATTGCTATTTACATGCGTTCACTTCCAATGAATGGTTCCAGTTATTCTTGCCCTCGTTATGCCTATCAATTGCACATTTAAAATTTCAACCTACTAATGCTTATTTGTTCGAGTTATTCCCAATTCTTCTTGCCTTTACTTTCAATATGGTTATATCTAGTTACTTTCTTTCTCGCATTGCATTTAAGACATTAATTACTTAAAGTTTGCCTGGACTTGGAGATAAAATTCCTACTGAGCGTGCGCTCACTCAGTTTATCTTAATTTTTTTCAGGTGAGTTTGATGAGGACCCACACACGGATGCGGAAGGGCATGAGTGACTGGAGCATCCCAGCAAGCTTAGAAGCCGAGTCGTGTCCTCCTAGATGCTAATTTCTTTTCTTGATGCAGGAGTGATGTTGGAAAGCTTTGTAGTGAGAGTTTTGTGAATAGGATATTCATTTTATGTTGTAATATTGAGTGGTGGAGTCTTGAGGAATGTAAACTTGTTCTAATCTGTCTTTAGTAATAAAGTTTAATTTTTGTGGCTTATTTACAATATCTCTCGTGGATGGTCCTCTATGTGCGTGCTTTGATTGACATGAATATTTTAACTGCTACGTTTCGATTTTCACATCGGGGCATGGCAATAAAAGTAGGAATACCGTGCAACCTTTCCACCTCCTTGATGTATAGAGAAGCTAAAACATCTAATAGCTAAGAAATGGGCAGACTTTGTTAGTCTATCTACAATCACCCAAATAACATCGAGTCCATCTCGAGTCTTGGGCAAACCCATAATAAAATCCATGCCTATGTCTTCCCACCTCTATTCTAGTATATCTTGTGTTTTTAATTTTCCTGCTGGCCTGAGATGTTCAGCCTGAACCTGTTGACAAGTCAAATAATAACTTACAAATTCGGCTACTTCTCTTTTCATATTCAGCCACCAAAATGATCTCTTCAAATCTTGATACATCTCAGTGGCTTTGAGATATATGGTATATCTCGAGCGGTGAGCTTCTTCTAAGAGCTTCTTTTTAATCTCAGTGTGGTCAGGAATACACTTTCTATTTCTAAACATCAACCTTCCATCTTCAACTATGGAAAATCTAGTCTTTGATCCACCTTCCCCTTGATTTCTACGATCAAAGGATCATTGCCTTGTTGTTCACTTATCACAGAAAGTATCGTAGATTGTAGTTTGATGTTAGCAATCATTACTCACTCCTCCTTCCTATCCACATCTAGATTTAAAGCTGCAAATTGTTCTAGCATGCACCATTCATATATCATCATATTGGATAACATGGCCATAGGTCTTCTACTAAGGGCATCTGCCATGGCGTTGCCCTTGTTAGGATGGTATTAGATAGAAAAGTCAAAGTCCTTAAAATATTCCACCCACCTTCTTTGCCTTATGTTCAGTTCTTTTTGAGAGAATAAGTACTTCAAGCTTTTGTGATCAGAATAGAAACAAACTGTTCCCCATAAAGATAGTGCCTCTAGATTTTAAAGGCAAGAACCATAGTTGCTAATTCCAAATCATGAAGTGGCAATTCTCCTCATGTTTCTTTAATTGCCTAGATGCATATGCGATCATCTTGCCCTACTACATCATCACACAGCCTAAGCCTACTCTTGAGGCATTAGTATAAACTTCGAATCCTTCTCCTTCAGATGGCAATGTAAGTATAGGGGTGATAGTCAAACAATCTTTCAAAATCCGAAAGCTCTTCCCACACTTCTTAGTCCACACATAAGGGTTCTCTTTTCTTGTTAATTTAGTTAAGGGAACAACAATCTTAGAGAAGTCTTTGATGAACTTTCTATTATATCCAGCTAAACCCAAAAAACTCTAAACTTCAGTTACACCAGTAGGTCTCTCCCAATTTCTTATGGCTTTAACCTTCGAAGGATCAACCGTAATACCTACCCCAGAAATGATACTTCTTCTAACCAGAACTCACAGTTAGCATACAACTTATTATCCCCTAGCAATTGTAAAGCTTTCTTCAAATGTTCTTCATGCTCCTTTGTTGATTTTTTTTTTTATAGAAAACCCTGCCTAGGGATAGATGGGAGAGTGCACCCCTTACCAAGGTAAGGGAAGACGCATCTCAAGAGAATGGACTTGTCCTTCTCGTGGATGAGCCGGTACAGGGAGTCACCAATCAATTCATAGGATGTTGCCTGGTGGAGTAGTTGGACTCTTTGAGCCCAGTCAGGGGGGAGCCATCCCCTCTTGAATTTGATGATGGGCTCACGCTAATCTTCTTCTTCTGGAGGAGTGTCTCGGTCAAGGTCTTGGACCTCGTAAACTGTGAGACCGGAGTCACTTTCGAGTGAGCTAGGCATCAGCCTTCTGTATTTGACTGTGATGTCGACTTCGCCCTCAGGCGGTAGCTTGATGGTCGCGGCCAACTTGGCTAGGGCGTCCGCCTGGGCGTTGCCACTTCTGGGAATGTGGTCTATTTCAAATAAATGGAACTTCTGGGTTAGCCGAGTGACGGTGGCATGGTACGGGACCAGCTCTGATTTTTGCACGTCGTAGATGCCGAGGACCTGTCGGACTATCAGTTGAGAATCTCCATAGGCTTTGAGGCATTTGACGCCCATGTTGAGAGCCATCTGGAGTCTGATGATCAGGGCTTCATATTAAAATAATAGATCGATTCGGTGGTGACTCACGGCTCGGTCGACCTGGTCCCGATCTGGGTCGGGTCAAGTGGTGCGAGTCGAGATGACCCGCACCGGGTCGACAAACCATGCCTGACATTACATAGCTGGAGAGATCAACCGGTTCAGGCCAGGGCTCGGCGACGTTTGAACCAAGCTGCGTTGCCGGGCGACCACCTTTGCATCCCCGACTTCTGAGCAGAACATTACAAACCCTAACCTCACGGTGGCCGCGCTCCTCTCCCCCCACCCCCGCCGTCTATCAAGGCTTCCGATTCAGAGACGAGGGAAGGCGGGTTAACATGGCGGCCGCCGAGGGGCAAACCGTCCTGCAGTTCGTCCC
This sequence comes from Amorphophallus titanum, assembly GCA_024336825.1. Lineage (NCBI taxonomy): Eukaryota > Viridiplantae > Streptophyta > Magnoliopsida > Alismatales > Araceae > Amorphophallus > Amorphophallus titanum. The sequence goes on from JANBPO010009398.1 coordinate 786,878, forward strand.
GTCGCCGGCGGGCACCTCCGCGAGGGTCCACCCCGTCGTCCTCTTCGGCATCTGCGACTCCTACGTCCGGCGGCCCGACCAGTCCGAGCGCGTCATCGGGACCCTCCTCGGCTCCGTCGCCCCCGACGGCACCGTCGAGATCCGCAACTCTTATGCCGTACCCCACAACGAGTCCTCCGACCAGGTACCGTGTCTCTCGTTTGCTCTGATGCTCATCTTTATTTGTCGGGATTTTGCGAGGTTTCCTGGGTGGCGGCGTGGAGTTTGCGTGGCTCCGATGTTCCATGATTTGTTGTTACCGCGGTGTAACTTGTGATTTATGGCGTTCTGGCGCCATTTGGGGCGTTTCCTTCTTTAACTATTCATGTGATCCTGGAGTTGTCTGGATTTCGGGTGTCTTTTTGTGGTGATGCATCTATTGCGTCTTCAGAATGACGTTGGTGTTTTGTTGTTACACTGAATCTGCTGTTCGAATCTGCTAATTCTGGAGTTGGCTAGCTTCGTTGGAGGGGTGGGGTGGTGGAGATTTTGGTTAGCTAGTTATAGACTATTGATCTTCTCTGTCGTGGTATGATTTTGTTGAAATCATTTAGTGGGAAGGATTACCTATGATGTTTCCTCGGGTGACTGTGTTTGTGGATTGGAAGGATTTCCGTGATATCAGTTATAGAGTTGCACTGCAAATTGGGCGTGTCAAGATTTTGGCATTGGATTCTATGGCATTTTGTGTCGTTAGGTAGTTTGATCTAGTCTTCATCTTGAAGGAAAGAAGGTGAGTTTATTCCACTTTGGATTGTACTATGTCTGCCTCTTGAGGTTCATAGTCAAAGGTTATGATGAACTATTTATTTTTCCTTATGATGGATGATGTTTAATGGTTTTCCAGAGCTCAACATGTATTTCTTTAGATTTGTTTTGCTTCTTAGTGCTGTGTTAATGAGAATCTGGGTCTGGTTGTCATTTACTTCCCTTTCAAAAAAAAATAGTCTAAGGCATGGTTTGCCATATCGGTGCAGTCGGCCCTATCGCATTTTACCAGTGCTGGACCAAGATGGTTGAATTCGCCTGACTCGGCTTCGAGTTAGTCCAAGTCAGACTGACTCATATCATACTAGGGCTGGCTCTAGTCGATCCGGATCATGGATCTGGCAAACCTTGGTCTAAGGTCAAAGAAAATTTAGTTCAAACCAGTTGTCCTAGCCTAGTTGAACATTTGAGCCAGTTGCCAATTCTTCAGTGTTCTATTATGTCTTCATTGACTCCCAAACCAGTACATATTTTTGTACAGAAGTACAGTTGCAGTAACTTCCACATATGAAAGGAAGAAGACAGTTTTGCATTACTGCCATGAGTTTTCTGGTTGCATAGTAGTTTAAATTAAAACCAGCTAATGCAGAAGTGTGATCACATGCCAAAATTAGTGTTCTGTAAATTAAATTTCACTAAAGAGTGTACATCTCTCTGTGGCATGAACTTTATTTAGAAGTTGTGTATGGAGCTCATGTTGTACATGTTCTACATTTTTTCCACTGCCAAATTTTGATCCGTATTTGTTCTCTAACATCACACGGATACATGCAGATATTGTTTTATACATCTCTTTTCTTATGTGACTTATAATACAGGTTGCTTTGGACATTGACTATCACCACAACATGTTTATGTCCCACCAAAAAGTGAATCCAAAGGAAGTGATAGTTGGATGGTAAGTAACGCGGTTGTATTACATATTATTTTGGATCTATCAAAATATTGGTTCCATGATCACTCCACTGCTATGTTACGTTGTTTTTTTTCTTTTCAGTATTATTTCTTTCTAGCACTTGTGCTGCTGGAATTGGTTTGAGGACATGGGGAACTTATTCACCATCTGAGGCATATTTGTTGATCTTTGAAACATAGTGCTATGTAGTAAAAAGTCACTTGACATGAATGAAAGACAGTTCATTTTCGGAAGATCATACTGGTTCCCTTTTTTTGGCTTTTGTTTTTGTCACTGTTGTAGGGGGGTTTACTTTATTTATTTTTTTCTTTATTATAAGGAAATTGATTCACTAGTTACAGAACCAGTTATTCTTTCAACCGGTGGTGCAACATGCCTAAGGAGCTGTGGCTACTCCATGCATTATCTATCTCTGTGTAGTGTGTAATATAATATTCTGGTGTCCTGACCGTTGTCAAAAAAGGATCAAGAACTGTGTTTTGTTAATACTTCGCTTACAAAACATTTCCTGAAAACATTAACCCTAGAAGCCTAAGCAGCTGATGGAATCTATTCTCTACTCAAATTTAAACCATAAGGATTAAGTGGTTGCATGGCATATGGCCCCTCATCGCCTGGAGCCGGCCTTCTCTCAAACCCCATCCCACTTAATTTGTGAACCTTGATTATGAACTTTATGTGATCTAGTGTTACTTAACTGTGTGAACCTGGATCGTAGACTTTATATGGTCTAATGTCCATTTTATGCCTATTATATGCTCGGAAAGTGGAAAATAGTTGCCTGTTTGTTTAAGTGATGGTCACCTTTATTATGTTTGTGCTTGCTTTATATTTGAAAGTTAAAATTTTTTTGCACATGCGAAGCTTATCTTTACTATGTTTGTGCTTGTTACTTGTTATATGGTTTGTTATTATTGTTCGGGATTATTCTGATATATTTCCTGACGAGTTGTCTGGTATTCCTCCGGAGAGAGAAGTGATCTTCTCTATTGACGTGATTCTGAGAGCTGCATCGATTTCTAAAGCTCCATATCGGATGTCCACCATCAAAATGAAGGAGTTGAAAGAACAACTATTGGAGTTATTGGAGAAAGAATTTATCCGACCAAGTACTTCACTATGGGGTACCCCGATCCTATTTGTCAAAAAGGATAGGTCAATGAGATGGTGTCTTGATTATCGGCAATTGAACAAACTTACAATCAAGAATAGATATCTATTGTCGAGGATTGATGAACTATTCGACCAGATTTCTAGAGCTTGATATTTTTTAAAGATTAATCTCCGATCTGGTTATCATCAGTTAAAGATCACGGAGGAAGATATTCACAAAAGGGCATTTAGGAGTAGTTATGGACACTATGAGTTCACTGTTATGCCTATTGGCCTAACCAATGTGCCTGTCGCAATTATGCAGTTAATGAACAGTGTATTTAGGCCATACCTTGATCAATTTGTGGTTATCTTTATAGAGGACATTTTAATCTACTCTAAGTCCAAAGTGGAGCATGAAGAACATCTCAAAAAGGCTCTTCAATTATTAAGAGATCACAAGCTTTATGCTAAGCTTAACAAGTGTGATTTCTAGCTAGAGGAAGTTTCTTTCCTAGGTCACATAATATCCCAAAAAGGTATTGTAGTCGATCCTTCAAAGGTCGAGGCTATAAAGAATTAGGAAAGACCTACTAGTGTGACGGACATCCAAAGCTTCTTGGGATTGGTAGGGTATTATAGAGGATTTATTATGAATTTCTCCAAAATCATGGTATCTTTGACAAGATTGACGAGTAAGGAGAATCCTTATATATGGCCCAAGGAATGTGAGAAAAGCTTCTAGACATTGAAAGATTGTTTGACTACTTCCCCTATACTCACATTGCCTACTGAAGGAGAAGGATTCGAAGTTTATGTTGATGCATCCTGAATTGGCCTAGGTTGTGTATTGATTTAACATAGCAACGTGATCACCTATTCCTTAAGGTAATTGAAAAAGCATGAGGAGAATTATCCCGTGCATGACTTAGAAGTAGCAGCTGTGGTCTTTACTTCGAAGATCTGACGACATTATCTCTATGGTGAGGTCTTTATTGTATATTCCGACCACAAGAGTGTCAAGTACTTGTTCTCTTAAAAGGAACTTAATATGAGACAAAGATGGTGACTAGAATATTTGAAAGATTTTGATTTCTCTATACAATACCACCCCGAGAAAGGCAATACCGTAGCTGATACCCTTAGCTAGAAGCCGATGGCATTATTATCAAGCTTAAACATTAAAGAATGGCATTTGTTAGAGCAAATGGCAAACTTAGACCTCAATATGGAGGAGAAGGAAGAAGGAGTCTTGATTGTAAATATTAAACTCCAACCCGAGTTACTCTCTAAAATTAAAGAGTGACAAGATGATGATCCGTTCATCATTAAAATTAAACCGAAATTTGATCAACGATCGGATTTCCTTATGGCGGATAATGGAAGGCTACTATTCCGAGGAAGAACCTGTGTGCCTGATTGTTTTGCTATCAAGGATAAAATCATAGAGGAAACACATCAATCGAGGTATACTATTTATCCTGTGCTACAAAAATCTACCAAGATCTTAAAAGAAATTTTTGGTGGCCTAACATGAAAAGAGAGGTAGTCGAGTTCGTGAGTCGATGTTTGGTCTGCCAACAAGTTAAGGCCGAGCATCTCAAACCAGCTGGTAAGCTAAGACCTCTCGAAATACCAGAATGGAAATGAGATAGTATGGCATGGATTTCATAGTTAGATTGTCAAAGATCCAAAGTGGATTTGACGTTATATGGGTGATTGAGCACCGGCTAACTAAGTCTGCTCACTTCTTACCCATCAAGACCAAATAGACTGTGGATGTTTTGGCCACCCTATATATCAAAGAGATCGTAAGGCTACATGGTACTCCAACTTTTATTATTTCGGATAGAGATCCGAGGTTCACCTCTCATTTCTGGAAAGGTTTACAATCATCTATGGGTACTAGGCTAAAATTTAGTACTACTTTTCACCCTCAAACTGATGGACAAATCGAGAGGACGAATCAAATTATTGAAGATATGTTGAGAGCCTGTATGATAGACTTTGGTGGTAGTTGGCATGAACATTTACCTTTGACTAAATTTGCTTACAACAATAGCTATCAGTCAAGCATACAAATGGTGCCTTTCAAAGCACTATATGGAAGGAGTTGTTGATCACCTCTATGCTAGAGCGAGGTTGGAGAGAAAGGATTGACTGGTCTGAATATTATTCAAGATACAACTCACAAAATCCAATTGATCCAAGAAAGGTTAAAGATTGCTCAATCATGGCAGAAGAGCTATGTCGATAATCGAAGAAGAGACCTCGAATTTCAAGTGGGGGAGTACGTCTTCTTAAAAATCTCATCCACACGAGGAATTAAAAGATTTGATATCACAGGAAAATTAAGTCCAAGATTTATTGGCCATTTTGAGATTCTGGAAAGAATCGACGAAGTGGAGTACAAGCTGACTTTGCCTCCTCAATTGGCCAGTGTTCATGATGTGTTCCATGTATCCATGCTAAGGAAGTACATGTATGATCCTTCGCTTGTGATCCAATTTGATGACTTGAAGCTACAGAAGAATTTATCGTTTGAAGAAAGATCGATCAAGATATTAGATCAAAAATTACACCAGCTGAGGAATAGGGCTATACCAACGGTAAAAGTCTAATGGAGCAAGCAGGTATTCGAAGAAGCTACTTCGGAATTGGAGGAGTCAATCAAGAAGAAGTATCCTGATTTAATCTCAGGTTAGAATTTTGAGCCCTTTATTCAAATTTTTAAATTTCAACTATATGATGTGAATTTAGAGGATCAAATTCTTTTAAGTGGGGGAGGATGTAGAAACCCTACAAAATAAATAGATAGGACATGAAGAGAGCGCTTAGGAGGGTCTATCTTCCCCGCCCACTTACCTCCACCCACGGGGGTCACACCACTAGCCGACCCCACCAACTCATCCACAAACAAGTGGGCCACACCTCCAACCAACCCCACCCCTTCGCCTCCATCAAAAGCCACCCAAGCCCTCAAACTCAAGTGGCCCGCCTAGTTGCCTCCAACCAGCAACACCTGGGTACCCATCGCAGCTATAATGTCCATGAGTTGATGAATTGAGAAATAAACTCACTGCAAGGTTCCATAACTTGTACGAGAGAAAAACCCACACAGATCATAAAACTCAACTCAGAAGCAACAAAAAGTGATCCAAAACTCTCCCAAAGGATCCGAAAGACCTAATAAAGATCCGAGAAGACCCATTAAGGATCCAGTGTATTACACTCTCCCCCTCTCATACACTCATTCTGTTCAACACCAAACGCCAATGAGCATCTCCATCCCTCTCAGAGACCTACTCCGACAATCACCCAACCGGCGACCACCATCATCCGAGCAATGTAGATGTCCAAGAAACGTGCTGTTCGACGGTTTCAACACCGATTGGAGGATGAGGAGGAGATGACGGTAGTGAGCCCACCAGGGGTAGAGGAAACTCCGGCGATGGCCCAAACAGTGGCGAAGGAGGCTCCGGCGGCTGAGGAAGGACCTGAGTAAGCTACCAGCGGCCAGGAAGGAGAGCAAATGGCCGAGGGAACACCGGAGAAGGCGACCAGGTGGCGGTCCTCCGTGGTAGGCCGAACCCCTCAAAACCCTATTTTTAAATTTTTTTAATGCATGCATGTGGGTAGAATGGGTTTAGGAATGGGCCTGGGGATCCATTAGGGGCATTGTAGGGCTTTTTAGGCCACCCCACAAACCTGGGAGAAAAGATTGAAATCGGTTGCCACGGTGAGGGCCATGCTATCCTTCCAACGACCGTGTGGGACCAGGCGATCTAGGATTAGACCGCTTGCGGAAGGTAAACGATCTAAGGATGACCGTTTGGGATTTTTGGGTAGAAAATGATTTTTTTTATTTTTTTATTTTTTATGTAATGAATTGTTATGGATTGTTATAAAATGACTAACTCAACATTTTAAATGTGTGCAGGGGAAGCGACGGACGTGGATCTCCTGGTTGCAGGTTTGGGCAGTGTACCAGGCGCTGTCGGATTGCCAGAGAGAGAGACTAGCAGCGATGGGCTTCGCTGAGTTCTTGGGGATAGAGGTGATGCGGATTGACACGGCCCTGCTATATGCACTACACGAGAGATGGGACGTAGTCAACCGAGCATTCCTTTTCCCATGGGGTCACATGATCCTCACACTCGAGGATGTGGCCAAGATTATGGGGCTTCAAGTACACAGAGCACCAGTAACTGGGACCACCTATGCCGACTACCGAGAGATGGCAAGGGAGCTACTTGATCTGGAGCTGACACAGCCAGGACATCACTCGTCGATGCTGGCGAGGGTGACGCTTCAGGAGAGCCTAGGATTAAGGGGAGCGGCGATAGCCGTGGGTGAGCTACCTGAGGAGCATCTGGGCCGACTGGCAGACTGAGCCAGGAAGAGAGTAGCCATGGGACTGGGACCAGAGGGAGACATAGTACTATGTCACTTCCTGATGCTATTATTTGGGAAGCTACTATTCGCGACGAGGGTAGATGGAGTGAGCTGCAAGCTCCTTCCATTGCTGAGGGACGCAAATGGAGTTGGAGAGTATGCCTGTGGTGCTGCTGTACTGGCATTCCTCTTTGACTCGCTCAGCACGATCTACTAGTAGATGATGCTGGGCAGCTTTTCGTCTCTACTCCAGGTAAAGTGCTTATCTCTAAATGCTTCTGCTTCTGCTATGATTATGCTGATTATATGCTGACATTTGACGAATGTAGGTATGGAGCTACCTGTACCTCCCTGGCCTAGGATGAGGGAAAGAGGTACATCCAGATCGAATACCCATCCCGAGGTAGTGGATAGCGGCTCGGGACATGGGATCGCTACAACGCCTATCGCGGGTGATTCAGGACGACATGGACACATTTCCTTATGGATCGGTAAGCTTCAAGACTTAATCTCTCTAAATGCACCGACGTGCCTATTAAATGCTGATCTAAATGTTGACACTTGACTCGCTTGCCCTCTCAGGTGCACTGGACACCCTATCGTGATGGGGGTCATGAGGGACAGTCCTGGGTGGAGGTGGCCCAGGCGTACTCAGGGCGAGAGATCTGGCTTTGCTGCATGAACATTATCGAGCCTCTTCATCACCGCCTGATCATGAGGACAAGGGGCGTCCATCAGCTAGAGGTAGAGTTCCCCGTGCAAGACGACGAGCGCTTCGGGTGGTCCTCGAAGGGACTTAGGGGTGAGATCGACTAGATTACACGGGTGATCGACCAGGTGCGCGACTGGTCGCATAGAGGTCAAGAGGTGAAGGCCCAAGCTACCAGCAATGAGGCCTACCTGAAGGCCTACACTCGGAGGTACGGAGACCAGGTCTTCCATGGCATCCGATGACCTGTAAGACTCTTTAAACTCATGTTTTCTTAATTAAGTGCTCCTAATGCACTGACTCCTTGACTTGCTATATGCAGCTAGACCCCCAGGGACGGATATCGGAGCTCCAGGGCCTCCTCCACTCCACCATGCAGTAGAGGGATGAGTTCCAGTGCGCGTTGGAGCTTCTGGTGAGTTTTACTGAACCTTAGAGTTAATTATGTAGATGAGTATGATCTTAACTGACTTGACTTCTAAAATGCAGCGAGCTGAGGGAGCGCAGTGGTGTAGACCTGACGCTCCGTCCTCTTCTTCCCAGCCTATGGGAGGCCGAGCCGAGCGGGACGCAGACTTTGCTCGAGCGGTTGCTCGGGTCGAGAAGGCGAGGACACTCTCACGGAGAGGGTAAGGCCAATGTTCACTGTAGCTCGAATTCTGTGTCTTTTTCTAGACACCCCGGATTATCTTTCAAGGGAGTTAAACACGCGTTTTGGCTTTCGGTGAACTCGGTCGAGACCCTTTGGTCGACCTTTGGCCCCGTGGATGTTTCAGACATCCCGTGGGGACCGAGATCGTATTTTTGGGTGTCTGGAGGAATCATGATACCTTGATTACCATGCCCATAAGGTTTTGAGGGTCCGGGTGACCCCGTGTGTTCCAGACTTCTTCGTATGCTAGTTCGAGTCACCGTACACTATAGTACAGGCAGAGGGTTGTTTCTACTCTACGCTAGTTTTCTCAAAAAGTGGTTTCCGTATGGGCCATGCGTATGGACAGTGATTAAGAATCATGTGACCCAACCAGGGGCTAGGGGGCTTATTTGTCTCCCTTAGGACAGGAATGGACCCGGCAGTTATGAGCCACCTTTAGAGTCCTTTTGACATTGGTTTTTGACTCTTAGACTAGGGTGGTTTGACGGCATGGTGCCGTGTGGTACAACGGCCTGGGGATGAGTCACGTGACTCTATGGCCATTGGATTAGCAAGTCTAACTAGCAGTCCTGATTCTGGTGGCACCATGTCACCATGTGTTCTATGATGCTTATGACGGGTGCGTGCGGAGCCCATTAGTACTTCGGTGTTTTTCCCTACCATGAGTTTTACCTTGAGTGACTCTCCCACTATATGTAGCTGACCTGGGCATGTAGTTGTTGACCCACTTGAGAGTGGTGGATGCTAGACCCGAGTAGACATTTTTTAAGCTGGTTACCGTAGGACCCCTTGTCTTTGCAACCTGAGTTTGACTAGGGGAAAAATCGGCTAGAGGACCCAACCTAGAACAGTTAGTTTGTGTGTGCACACTTGGTTGGGGACAGTGGACGGTCCTTGTTCAGTGGTTACTATTGTACGGCGACTTAGTTTCTGCCTACGGCAAGGTAGGGAGACACTTGAGGTTGCAAACTAAGTTATCAGTGGACGCATCCAACCTTACTTATAGTGGATAGTTCTCTTGTCACGCGAGACGAGTTTCTTCGTGGTTCTTCAGGTGATTTATGTGCGTTTTTCTTGACATTCAAGTCGAGGGTTCCACCCATAGGCAGAGTCTTGTTCACGACAGTGAGATCGTGACCTTACCCCTGGACCGTGTGGTCTGGGCTGTGGCCTTCGTCAGCGAGGGCGGGCCAGCACGACAAAGGTGTCGTGGTTCCTTTCCCAGTAGCATGGCCGTGGTTTCACCGTTGGTTTGGTTGTTCTGACTGTGAAGTCAGGGTTTACTTTCCGTTACTCGTAGGAGCAGTTTAGAGAGTTGCGTTTTCGCCGCCATCTACTACTACTATTGTTGTTGTAGTTCTTACTGTTATCATTGCTATTCACCGCTGTTGTTTCGTGGTGGGGATCTACGGGACCTCTACTGAGCCAATGAGATGAGACTCACCCCTTTCTTTTCAGGTATAGTGGTTCCTCCTTGGGGTTCGAAGGTGTAGCACAGAAGTTCGTAGTTGCCAACTTGCCTGAGCCAGGGCGTACTCAGCGGTTGAGTACGTTCCTTACGTTCCTTTCTTTGTAAACTATACTTTGTGGACTAGATGTGAACGGCGGAAACGGGATCCGAATTAAAGATGACGGTTTTCTGGTATGTGGACGATGATGCGGTGGACGATGACGGGATCGCCCACGGAAACGGAAAGATGGTTGCGGGTTGGAGATGTTTAGGGAGAGAAGGGGGAGAGAAGAAAAGAATTTTGGTGGAGAGAAGAGGGAATATGGGCGAACTGAGTTACCACCGGGCGTCGGTGTTGGCTTTAGAGAGAGGGGAGAGAGGAGAAGAGAATATCAACAGTGGAGAGAAGAGGGAATATGGGCGAACTGAGTTACCACCGGGCGTCGGTGTTGGCTTTGGAGAGAGGGGAGGGAGAAGAAGAGAATATCAACAGTGGAGAGAAGAGGGAAGATGGCTATCGCTAGATATGAACGAAGGAATATACAGAGCCGGAAAAGCGCGCGGAATTTAAACGGGTATAATGAAAGACCTCCGCGAGGAACTTATTCCGTCCACGGGGTTTATGGAGTTAGTTGTTAGCGTTAGGGGTTAGATTGCTGAAAGTAAATGACTGGAATAAACAGGGGAAGGGGAGAACCGCCGCGAGGAACCGGTTCCGTCGACGGGGCTTAAGAGTTAGGGATTAGACCACCGCGAGGAACCAGTTCCGTCGACGGGGTTTAACGATTAGGGATTAGACCACCGCGAGGAACCAGTTCCGTCGGCGGGGTTTAATGGTTAGGAGTTAGGCCACCGCGAGGAACCAGTTCCGTCGACGGGGCTTAAGAGTTAGGGGTTAGGCCGCCGCGAGGAACCGGTTCCGTCGACGGGGCTTAAGAATTAGGGATTAGACCACCGCGAGGAACCAGTTCCGTCGGCGGGGTTTAAGGTTAGGAGTTAGGCCACCGCGAGGAACCAGTTCCGTCGACAGGGCTTAAGAGTTAGGGGTTAGACCACCGCGAGGAACCAGTTCCGTCGGCGGGGTTTAACGGTTAGGAGTTAGGCCACCGCGAGGAACCAGTTCCGTCGACGGGGCTTAATGGTTAGGAGTTAGGCCACCGCGAGGAACCAGTTCCGTCGACGGGGCTTAAGAGTTAGGGATTAGACCACCGCGAGGAACCAGTTCCGTCGGCGGGGTTTAATGGTTAGGAGTTAGGCCACCGCGAGGAAC